>PVIY010044165.1:0-19867 GCA_004026745.1 Myrmecophaga tridactyla
AAATAATAAGGGAAATGGCCATATTATAAACATCAATATATAGTATGTAAATATATCTGTGTTGTATTTGACCTAAAATGTTAGCAGTTAATGAATACAAAAAAAATTAAATCATAGGGCCGGTACAACAGTGGCTCAGTGGTAGAATTCTTGCCTGCCATGCCAGAGACCCCAGGTTCAGTTTCCGAAGCCTGCCCATAACAAAAAAGAAAAAAAAATAAATCATAGGGTTCCTTTTTATTCCAAAGATTACCTCATAAGGTGAGTTGAGTGAAGAGGATAGAGTAGTGGGCATTTGTTAGGTTTTCTGGATCTTTACCATGAATTTTTACTTTACTTCATGAATTTCCATCTGTACGAGTTCTAA
Source organism: Myrmecophaga tridactyla (assembly GCA_004026745.1). Taxonomy (NCBI): domain Eukaryota; kingdom Metazoa; phylum Chordata; class Mammalia; order Pilosa; family Myrmecophagidae; genus Myrmecophaga; species Myrmecophaga tridactyla. Next base: position 368 of record PVIY010044165.1, read on the forward strand.
ATCCCCAAGATAGAATCTAGAAAATTCAGTTCTTGGTTTCCTTTGCAGCTCAGGCACAGGCAGTTTGGCTTAGATGACCCAGTCACACATACTCATTCAGAAGTGAACAACTTGAGGAAGGAAGCTTAGCACAGAATCTGTTTTGCTGGCGAGAGAAGCATCAGTGATTGCACAGTCAGGTTCCTGATATATAAATAACATTGCTGTGGTGGCACTAACAATTGTAAAGTTGAATTTCTGGCAGCATCTGAAATGTAGCATCTTGTGCTCCAAGGGGGTAGAAATAGTGGCAGTTTTTTCTAGTGTTCCTTGAGGCACTAATCATCAGGCCACTTCTTTGGTGAGATCACCAAAGACTTGGTAAAAGCAGGTGACGTGAACAGTGGTTAAACAGTTCTTTTTTAATTAAATGAAAACCTCAGTTTTCCTTTTGGCTTGAATTTGTTTTCATGATTTTTTTTTAACTTCTTATTTTGAAATAATTCATATTTATAGAAAAGGTAAAAGAAAAAATTAAGGATTTGAGAATATCCTTCACCCAGATTCCAGAAATACTAACATTTTACCACATTTGTCTCCTCATCCCACTCTCATTTTATTTCCTGAACTGTCAGAGCAAGTTGTAGGCATACTATTTCCCCTTTATCCAAAAATGGGCATTTAAACAGCACAACAGTCCACCTGGTTCATATCTGCTGGAGAAATTATTCAGGGTGTATTTCTTAAAAATACTTGAATGTGTATTTCCTAAAAATACAAAGACATTCTTTAATGTAGTCAGTATAATTTTCAAAACCAGGATATTAAAATTGATACTTCACTGTTATTCAAGCTTTTCCATTTGCTCAAAATGGAAATGTCTTTTATAACAGAAGAAAAAAAATTCCCTCTGGTCCAGTATCCAAGCCAGGATCCCTCATTGCATTTAGTCCTCGTGTTTCTTTAGTCTTTCTTAATATAGAACAGTTCCTCAGTCTTTCTTTACCTTTCATGACTATGATGTTTTTGAAGAGTATAGGGTTAATTATTTAATGAATGTGGTATAAGCATATTTTAATCATGACAGCTCACCTGGGTTCAACTCCTCTGGAGAAAAAATCACGTATCTCTAAAATTTTAATCTTAAGATCTTTATCTTGACTTCAGCAAGATGTCTTTACCCAGGACTCCTGATCTAGTTTGCTAGCTGCTGGAATGCAACACACCAGAAACCGATTGACTTTTAATAAAAGGGGATTTATTTCGTTTGTTAGAGGAAAGGCAGCTAACTTTCAACTGAGGTTCTTTCTACATGGGAAGGCACAGGGTGATTTCTTGTGGCCTTCTCTCCAGGCCTCTGGGTACCAACAACTTTCCCCGTGGTGATTTCTTTCTGCATCTCCAAAGGCATGGGCTGAGCTGCAAGATGAGGCATGCTGAGCTGTGGGCTGTGCTATGTTGTGCTCTCTCATTTAAGCACCAGCCAATTAAGTCAAACGTCATTCACTGCAGCAGGCTCGCCTCCTAGCCAACTGCAGATGTAATCAAGAACAGATGAAGTTCACATGCCATTGGCTCATGTCCACAGCAATAGAACTAAGCACCTTCACCTAGCCAAGGTGACAACTGAATCTAACTACCACAACTCCTTACAACTCCTTAACCATTTTTTTAAATTGTCATTGCTTTTGTTTAATGATGTTTCTCAACAGGGCATTTTTGGCATTTTGGACAGGGCAGTTCTTCACTGTGCCAGACTGTCCTGCACGTTGCAGGTGTTTAGCATTTTGGTCCCTGCCTACTAAATTCCAGTTGGTATGACATTACAAAATACCCTCAGATGAGAACCATTGTTCCATAGAATTAAGAATCTTTAAATTAGGAGAGTAGTCTTGCTTTTTCTATAATATGTATAAACAAATGTAATTTTCCGACTGATGGCTTTATTTACCAGCAATCTGTAATCAGATGACCAATAATGTGTTTTAGATTAATTCTGTTCATTTAATGAATTATATTTAATAAATAAAGATTTAGTTGGTCATATTTATTGTTATATAATCTTAATTGGGAATCCTATTAACTATCTACATTTAGAATCAAAGATTATATATTAGATATTAACCAAAATAAAATATCCCTGGATATATCTTTAAACTAGATATTTTACCATTACAAATTATGAGGGGAAATGAGTATATTTGCATTTTTATTTTAAGCTTAATGATGTTAAGTATTCTCTCTTTTCATTTTTTTTTCCTCAGAACTGATCCCGAGGAAAGATCTTCTTATAGAAAATGTACCATATTGCGATGCCCCAGATCAGAAGCACTGAATTTTCCAGGAGAAAATAAAATCTTTGTACTTTTTAATTTTAAAATAGATCAATTTGGCAAAGTCCTGGAAATGCAAATATTTTTCTCTGAACTAGCATATTGAAAATTAATTAATTAAAGTATAGCTTCATAATTAAATTTCAGGTTAAAAGGACATTATTGAGTATGACAGAATGTAGTTGTTTCCAAAGGCCATTAGATAAAAGGAGAATTGAAAATCAAACATTGTAAAGTGAAATAAATACTTAGGTATGTCATAATAACATCTAATTGACCTTGATGATAGTTCAGATATCTTAGTTTTACCATAATTTTTTTTTTTTTTTTTTTTTTTGCATGGGCAGGCACCAGAAATTGAAGCCAGGTCTCTGGCATGACAGGCAAGAATTCTGCCATTGAGCCACCGTTGCAGTGCCCTACATAACTTTTTTTTAAAAAATAGATAGGCTTTTTTTTTGCACGGGTACTGGGAATCGAACCTGGCAGGCAAGAACTCGTTGAGCCACCGTGGCCTGCCTCCCCACTATAACTTTTCGAGAAAGCATCTTTTAACAAATTATGTTCTCGTATGGTGTGAAATGAAATTATTAAATTGCTGTTTAGCTCCAGAAACATTAAATTGTTCAGAAACACATAGTATGTGCCCACTCTTCACAGAAGGTGGCCTTTGTTTCCTAAAGCACTGAAATTATTTCCCTAACTAACAAATAATTGTACAGTTTCTTTTTAGAAGTGTAAAGTATCTCTGTGTTCTTATAAAAACATTTTTAAGTCAGTCTTCTGCAGATAAATGAATAAGAGATAAAAATTACCTAGGATCACTAGGGAATAAAGAAATCCTAATTTTTTCGGAAATGGTGATCTTTGATTATATAATATGGTCTTAGTAAAATTAGTTATGCTAGATTGTAGCTAGACATTGTGGTGAAAATATAATACATGACTGCATTCTTTTAATTTTAATCAATAAAACTTAGATTGCCTTTCTTCTTCTACATGGCTCTTTGCTGATGACGCTGGTAGTATTACAAAAGAGCTTGGCATTCTACCATCTAATGCTAAGAATTGTAAGATTGTGTCTAATCTTCTTGTTTATTTTTTGTCTGTGCATCTTTACCATCTATTTTGTCAGTGAACAAAATGTTCTTTCCCGTTCAATAATGACATAGTACTTCATTTTTACAAGATTCCCATGAGGTCTACTTACTGGCAAAATATATTAGTATATCCATAATGCATATATAAATGTCATACTTGAAAATAATTTTATTTTAGGTAATTAAAAAAATGCTAAAATTATTTAGAAGTAATAAACGTATAAGTAAAAACCAGAAACTACCCTAATGGCTCCTAATACTTTTGAGGAGATTGGTTAATATTTTGAGAAGTTGATTATATATGTCAAAAAATCTGTTGGGGATTGAATCATGTACCCCCACAAATAAGACTCCCATTTGTAAATAAGACCTTCAAAAATGTTGTTAGTGAAGGTGTGTCTAAACTGAGTGAGTGTGGGCCTTAATCCAATATGGTTGAAGTCCTTATAAGCAAGGGAAATTAGGTACAGAAAGAGAAGCATGGGAGAAGAAGGGGAAAGTTAACAACGCAGAAGAGGAAGGAGAAGATACCAGTACATGCATTGCCGTGTGATGATAAAACCAAGGAACCCCGGAGACTGGTGACTAGCCAGAGATACCAACCCCGGGAAGAAGCAAGCCTCCTGGCCTCTGACACCGTGAGCTGATAAATTCCTGTTGTTAAGCCAACCCATGTGTGGTACTTAAAAATTTTAGCAGCTATGATACTAAAACATTAATTTTTCATGTCCTACAAATATTTATTATTATGTATTTGGAAAATTTACCTAGATAAAATTGTTCCAAATTTGAAATTTGTCCTAATAAAAGAATGCTGAAAGTCATCACAGCACAGTAACTGTGTAAATTCTCTGACTTACTACTATTTTGGTGTCTGTATTATATATTTTGATAAAAGTTGGTTGACATATTTTAATTTTAATATATATTCCATTTTGTTTCAACATCACTGGACATTATTAGAAGTGCATAGACTTTTTTAACCTACATTTCCGGCTTTCATTCTTTTCTTACATTAGTTAACATCTCATCAAATTTCTTTTTTTTAATAAACTAGTTATCATTAGGAGTGGTAGAGATTAATAATTGACATATCTATTTTACTAAAGCTAGAGGCTTGAAGAGTTCCTTTAAACAATATAAATATTCATGCATATACATACATACCTTACTATACTTTAGTGTCATAAAACTAAGTAATAAAGTTCTGTGGTAGTGTATAAACAATAGGATTGACTGTCATAAAGTGATAAGCTCTAAATTTTGAAAAATTTGGTACTTTATTCTTTATTTTGGCTTGCTAAAGCTGAGAAATGCAATATTCCAGAAATGGACTGGCCTTTACAATGGGGATTTATTAGTCTACAAATCTAGAGTTCTAAGGCTATAAAATGTGCCAATTAAGGCATCAGCAGGATGATACCTTCTCTGAAGACTGGTTACCGGTGAGCTTCAGCCCCTCTGTTGGATAGCAAGGCACATGGCAATGTCTGCCAGTCCTTCTCTCCCAGGTTTCGTTGCTTCCAGCTTTTTGGCTTCAGTGCCTTCCTCTCAGCTTCTCCATAGGTACTCTCTTAGCTTCTCAGGGGCTTTTCTCTTTGAGGTTTTCTTAATTTCATCTCTTAGCTTCTGTATGTGTTTTATCTTCTTATAAAAGACTCCACCAGGAGGCTCAAGACCCATCCTGAATGAGGCAGGTCAGATATTTTAATTGTAATTGTAATCAAAAGAGCCTACCCACAGGAATGGAGTAAAAGAACATGGCCTTTTCTGGAGTGTATAACAACCTCAAACTACTACAACCTTAGAGGTTATATTTTTATTTCAAATGAATTTTAACTAATTTTTTAATGGTTGGTTTCACTGCATCACTTGAAATCGTGAGTTCTCGGCAAATGCAAATTATGAGAATTTGCATTTGAGTTCTCAAATGCAAAATTTGAGACTCGGTATTCTAGAGAATGTTCTGCACATATATAGGTTTTGTTTTTGTAAACCATTTTAAAACTTTGAGAGTAACCATAATCTAGGTATCCAAGTCTTCTCTTTTATAATGTCAACATTTAATTAAATCTTCTTCATTTAATTGGAGAAAAAATAAGTATCCCATGTTCCCCCAGGGAGTTGCCCAAATCTAACATTTCACTTTGACTATTGAACTGTAGTGAAAGTGGGTTATACAAATACTCATTGCAGATATCAAAGCTCAGAGATTTAGCAGGACTTTGTAAAACAGTCTTTCAACAGAAGTTAAAAGTGGTGGATGGCAAGATAATCAGATTTGGCAAGCTTTTCTAGGGAAGAATCCTTCACAGACAATTTGAAACCAGAGAGAATATGGCAGGTAGTTTACATAATTTCTAATTCAAAACAAGTCAAATTGTATTGTTTCTGGTTGTGCCTGCAGTTGCCTCAACATCAGTACAGCATTCAAAAAGCATATGAAATTTAGAATAGATGAAATTTCTATATTTATTGACAAACAAATAATTTAACTGTAACCACAAAGCCCGTGGTCAACAAAGAAATGAAAATTCTAGTTCTTAAGCAGAGTTTTCTAAAGCAAAAATGAATAGATGCAAAATTAATATAACTTTACTATATATCAGCTGTAACCAGTCAGAAATTGTAAAAAACATTCTGTTTATAATAGGAAACAAAACTAAAATATCTAGAAAATGACTTTTAAAAAGCTATTGTTCTAGTTTGCTAGCTGCTGGAATGCAATATACCAGGAACAGAATGGCTTTTTAAAAGGGGAATTTAATAAGTTGCTAGTTTGCAGTTCTAAGGCCGAGAAAATGTCCCAACTAAAACAAGTCTATATAAATGTCCAATCAAAGGCACCCATCCAGGGAAAGGATGATTCAAGAAGGCCAGTGAAGTTCAGGGTCTCCCTTTCAAGTGAGAAGGCACATGGTGAACACAGTCAGGGCTTCTCTCTCAGCTGGAAGGGCACATGGCAAACACAGTGTCATCTGCTAGCTTTCTCTCCTGGCTTCTGGTTTCATGAAGCCCCCCAGGAGGCATTTTCCTTCTTCATCTCTAAAGGTCACTGGCTGGTGGACTCTCTGCTTCGTGGTGCTGCAGCATTCTCTGCCCTCTCTGAATCTCCCATTCTCCAAAATATTTCCTCTTTTATAGGACTCCAGAAACTTATCAAGACCCACCCAAATGGGTGGAAACATGTCGTCACCTAATCCAGTTTAACAATCACTCTTGATTAAATCACATCTCCAGGGAGATGATCTAATTACAGTTTCAAACATACAGTATTGAATAGGGATTATTCTGCCTTTACAAAATGGGATTTAGATTAAAACAAGGCTTTTCTAGGGGACATACATCCTTTCAAACCAGCACAGCTATAAAACTTAAAAATGGAAGACATACTGTGTTCCTAAATGAGGTAATTGAAAGAGCTGTCAATTGTTTGTAAATTTATTTCTCAAAATCCCAACAAAAGGGTGCACAGGTGGTTCATTGATAGAATGCTCACTTTCCGTGCTGGGGACCCGGGTTCAACTCTCAGACCATGGACCCCCACCCCTCAAAAAAAAAAATCCCAACAACAGATCAGTATATGTCTGCATAAAAAATAAAAAAGGTAAAACATTTGCAGTTTTGAAAGCTACTATAAATAAAATTTAGAGAAAATATTTGCCACATATGTAATGATTAAGATAGTTAAGCTATAAGGTGCTCCATGAATCAGTTAGCAAAAGATAACTCAACAGGAAAATAGGCAAAAAATATAAATAAGAGATTCACAAAAGAAGAACTACTAAAGCTCTCTACTGGTCAAAGAAATGTAGGTTAAAACAAAATGAAATTTTTGCTCATCAACTTGTCAAAAATTAAGGAAATTGATCATATCCAGTATTTGTAAAGGTGGTTATGGTGTAAAATTGGCATTCCTATATTTTGAGGAGATACTCATGTTTTCATTTCCTAGACTGCCTAAACCAAATACCATGATAAGATTCAGCTTTATGGGAATTTATTGGCTTATAGTTTGAGGCTGATAAAATGTCCATATGAAGGCACTATTAAGGTGGTGCTTCCTTCCCAAAACCTGCTGCATGTTCAGTTCTAAGACCATGTGCTGCCAAATGGCAAAGCACCTGGCACATCTGCTAGGTGCTGCCTTCTCTTCTAGGTTTCGCTGGTTTCAGCTTTTTGCATCCATGACTTTCTCAGACTCTCTGTATTCATTCCATTTATAAAGGACTGCAGGAATAGGTTTAAGGCCTGCCCTGAATGAGGTAGGTCACAGCTTCACTGTAGTAGCTCCATCAAAAGATGCTACTCACGTGGCTAAACAAACTGTGGTATATACATATGATGGAATATTATGCAGCTGTAAGACAGAATAAAGTTATGAAGTATGTAACAACATGGATGGACCTTGAGGACATTATGCTGAGTGAGATTAGCCAGAAACAAAAGGACAAATACTGTATGGTCTCACTGATATGAACTGACATTAGTGAATAAACTCAGAGAATTTCATTGGTAACAGAGACCATCAGGAGGTAGAAATAGGGTTAGATATTGGGTAATTGGAGCTGAGGGGATACAGATTGTGCAACAGGACTGTGGTAGTTAGATTCAGTTGTCAACTTGGCCAGGTGAACGTGCATAGTTCTGTTGCTGTGGACATGAGCCAATGGTATGTGAACCATTGTTGCTAATTACATCTGCAGTTGGCTAGGAGGTGTGCCTGCTGCAATAAATGACGTTTGACTTAATTGGCTTGTGCTTAAATAAGAGCACAACGTAGCACAGCCTAAGCAGCTCAGCGTACCTCATCTCAGCACTCACAGCTCAGTGTAGGCCTTTGGAGATGCAGAAAGAAATCACCCTGGGGAAAGTTGTTGGAACCCAGAGGCCTGGAGAGAAAGCCAGCAGAGACCATCCTGTGCCTTCCCACATAAGAAAGAACCTCAGTGGAAAGCTAGCTGCCTTTTCTCTGAAGAACTAAAAACTAAATTCCCTTTTATTAAAAGCCAATCCATCCCTGGTGTGTTGCATTCCGGCAGCTAGCAAACCAGAACAGGACTGAATGTAAAAACTCAGAAATGGACAGCACAATACTACCTAACTGTAATGCAATTATGTTAAAACACTGAATGAAGCTGAATGTGAGAATGATAGAGGGAGGAGGGCTAAGGGTACAAATGAAATCAGAAAGAAAGATAGACGATAAAGACTGAGGTGGTATAATCTAGGAATGCCTAGAGTGTATAATGATAATGACTAAATGTATAAATTTAAAAAAATGCTTCTGCATGAGGAAGAACAAAGGAATGTCATTACTGCAGAGTGCTGAAAATAGGTGGTAATTAATATTTTAAAATTTTACCTTATGTGTGAGACTAGAGCAAAAAATGTTTATTTGGTACAAAGTTTATATTTTAACTAGTGCATTTCCTAATATAACTTATGTAGCCAGCTTAACTGAACACCATACGTACATGGAACCTTGAGTAGGACATGAGATTTTGTTGGTTTGTCCAGAGTGATGCCCCAATAAATCCCAGAGTGATTTGAACAGTGAATAAAAAAGTATTTTCAAAGTCCCCTTCGGGGAATGAAGAGAAAGGGGGAAAAATTCAACTTCCCCAAGTTAAATTCTTGATATTCTCACAAGCAGTGGAGACAGCCAAAGCAATAGGCTGAGCCTCCATTCTTGGGGTTTGTTCATATGAAACTTAATCCCACAAAGGATAGGCTAAGCCTACTTAAAATTAGGCCTAAGAGTCACCCCCAAGAGAACCTCTTTTGTTGCTCAGATGTGGCCTCTCTCTCCAGCCAACACAACAAGCAAACTCACCACCCTCCCCCTGTCTACATGGGACATGACTCCCAAGGGTGTGGACTTTTCTGGCAACATGGGACAGAAATCCTAGAATGAGCTGGCACTCAGCATCAAGGGATTGAGAAAATCTTCTCAACCAAAAGGGAGAAGAGAGAAATGAGACAAAATAAATTGTCAATAGCTGAAAACATTCTAAAAATGATCATGGTGATGAATACACAACTATGTGATGATATTGTGAGCCATTGATTGTATACTGTGGATGGACTGTATGTGTGTGAAGATTTTTCAATAAAAATATTTTTTAACTAAAAAAAAAAAAAAAATTGTCAATAGCTGAGAGATTCCAAACAGATTCGAGAGGTTATCCTGGAGGTTATTCTTACGCATTAAATAGATATCACCTGTTTAGTTAAGGTATAATGGAGAGGCTGGAGGGAACTGCCTGAAAATGTGGAGCTGTGCTCCGGTGGCCGTGTTGCTTGAAGATAATTGTATGATGATATGGCTGTAGCAGTGTGACTGTGTGGTTGTGAGAGCCTTGTGTCTGATGCTCCTTTTGACTACCTTATCAATGGACAAGTAAAACATATGGATTAAAAATAAATAAATAATATGAGAAACAAATGTTAAAATAAATTTAGTAGATTGACATGCTGTTGATCAGTGAAGGGAAGGGGTAAGGGTATGGTATGTATGAATTTTTTTGTCTTCTTTTTATTGCTTTTTCTGAACTGATGCAGATGTTCTAAGAAATGCTCATGATGATGAATATACAACTATGTGATGATAGTGTGAGTTATTGATTATATAACAAGAGTGGAATGATCATATGATAAGAATGTGTATGTGGTTATGTATCAACTTTAAAATAAATTAATTTTTAAATTTTTAAAAATTAAAAAATAAAAAAGATGCCACTCACAACAGGTTTATACCCACAGGAATGGATGAGATTTAAGAACATGTTTTTCTTGGGTATATATAGCTTTAAACCATCACAGCTGACATTAACAAAATTTAAATTATGCATACTATCCAATCTATTTCTCAACTGCTCACTATTAAATGTGCACTTGAATATATTTATGGAAAATTTATGTAGCGTTATTTACAATGTTTAAAAATTGAAAGCCTAGCTCCCTGCCTCCCGGGGCCCTCCCGGACCCTAGGCGGAGCTGGGGCCGGGGACCACGCAAGGGTGGGCTTCACGCGAGGACGGGCTTGCCGAGGGGAAGGCGGCAGCCGCCTGGAGGCTTTGCCCAGGCTTTCCCCACTTCCGTGGCGCTGAGCCGGTCACTACTCCCTGGCCAAGAGCAGGCTCCTCATGGCAAATCCTCCTCGTGTGGATTTCTGGAAATCACGAAAGGGTCAGAATTCCTTAGACTACAGGTGGAGGAAGGTGGATCCTCCGGATTCCAATACAGATTTTCGCTGGATACAGTTTTCAACCCCGACGACAGGCAAGGAGGAGGAAGGCGGTATTTGAACAAGGTGGGCAAGAGTTGTGGTTGACTCTGATGGGGTGGTCTCCATGAAATAAATGTAACTCATTCAGACTCTGGAATTTTATGCAGGGCTTACAAAGAATGATGACGGTATATATATTTTCAAATGAAAGAAGCAAATCACAATATATGTTCTCTATGATTCCATTGATGTACAAAAGAACTATTTTTGCATATTTATGTACAAATGCATAAAAATGATTCATCCTAAATGCTAATAATATTTAATTAGGGAAAAAATGAGATTCAGGGAAAGAGATGATAACTCAAGGACTTTTATGGTTTATTCCTGTATGTTTGAATATTTTTTATAAGTATAGCAACATATTATATAATTTTTAAAGAACAATGTCTAACTAGAGATTTTTAATTTAAAATTTAATTATGACATGTTTCATACCTTTAAAGTAGTTCTTACAAGAATTTATTTATATTTGTAGTGTTAATCAGTGAGATATATGGATCTATAAAAATCAAGTTCATCTTCAATATGGCAATATTACTTGTAGACCTGGAAGAGAGAAGAGAGCCCAGGAGACTCAGGAGCCATGTGCATTGCATGTGATATGCTAAGAACAAAAGACCACCAGCAGTCCACACCACAATCTTTAGGGAGACAGCATTGTATTGATGATGCATTTTTGGCTTCTATCTTAGTCTCAAAACCATGAGCTAATAAATTCACATTGTTTAAGCCAAACCATTGCATGGTATTTGCTTGAGCAGCCTAGAAAACTGAAACAGAACACTAACAAACTCATTCGTTTACATGCTGTTTGTGATTGGTTTCACACTACAATGACAAAGTTGAGTCGTTGCAACAGAAACCATATGGTTCACAAAGCCTAAAATATTGCTATCTGGCCCGTTACAAAAAAATTTTGCCAACCCCAGATGTAGTCTTAGAAGCCAAAAGAAAAAACATGTTGCATAGAACAGGGAGTAATCAACTTTGTCTAATGCTGTTGGCAGTTCAAGTAAAATTTATACTGAAAATTGCCTGTTGGATTTACAACATGGAAGTGACTTTGGCAAGAAAACGCCAGTGAAATAATTAGAAAAATATTCTATGCCCATGTTGATTCTCTCTCAGTTGATCTCTAAATTCATTGTAGTTGCAACCAAAATTCCAATAGGGTATTTTGAGAAACTGATTAAAACCTTCTCTAAAATTTATGAGAAATAATAAAGTTCATAGCTTAATCAGCTATGATAAAGGAGAATAAAATTGGATATTCTTATGCCAAAAAATGAGCTTTGATCCATATCTCATGTACAAAAATTACTGAAAATAGATCACAAATGTAAAACCTAAAACTATAAAGCTTCTTGAATAAACTATAGAAGAAAATCTTTGTGACCTTGAGTTAGGCAAAGATTTCTTTAAATATGACACCAAAAGCAAAATCCACTAAAAAATTAAGCTAAATTAAAATTTATAAACTTTTGCTCTGCTAAAGTTATTGTAAAAGAATAAGACAAGTCATAACTTGAGAGAAAATTTTTACAAATCATATCTGATAAAGGACTCTCAAAATTAATAAGAAAACAACCCAGTTTTTCAAATAGATAAAAATATTTGAACAGATACTTCATCAAAAAATATATACAGATGGTAAATAAGCACATGAAAATGTGACCAACGTTGCTACTCACAAGGAAATACAAATGAAAAGCACAATTAGACTACTGTAAATCTACTAAAATGATTAAAATTAGGATGACAGAGCATACCAAGTATTAGCAAAAATGCACAGTCAGTGGAACTCTTATACACTCATGGTGGAAATGTAAAATAGCACTTTAGAAAACTTTTAACAGTTTCTTAAAAGGTTAAACATATACCTCCCATGTAATCCAGACTTTCCACTCCTAAGTATTTAGGAGAGAAATGAAAGCATATATCCATGCGAAAATTTCTTTAAAACAGTTTTATTTGTAATGGCCAAACACTAGAAAAAAGGCAAATTTCCATCAACAGGTGAATTGATAAACAAATTGCAGCATATCCGTAACAATGGAATATTTCTCGACAATAAAAAGAAATGAATTTTGCTACATGCAACAAGCTGGATAATTTCAAAATAATTATCCTGAGTGAAAGAAACCAGACAATTAAAATAATGCATAGTGTATGATTCTATTTATATAAGTTTCTAGAAAATCCACAGTGACAGCAGATCAGTGGTTGCCTGGGAACTAGGGCAGAGGAACCTGGCAGGAAGGAGGGATTAAAAAGGTACAAGGGAATATATGGAGATGGTCCTCAATTATCTAGGTGGGCTCAATGTAATCACAAAGGTCCTTCAAAATAGAAGAAGAGGTCAGAATGATGCAATGTGAGAAAGGCTCAACCCACAGTTACTGACTTTGGAGCTGGAGGAAGGAGGCCCTCAGCCAAGGAATGTAGGAGGCTTCTAGAAGCAGAAAAGGCAAGAAAATGGATTCTTCCCTAGAGCCTCCAGTAAGAAATGCAGCACTGCGGACAGCTTAATTTTTAGCCCAATGAGACCCATGTTGGACTTTTAACCTACAGACTGTAAGATAATAAATTTGCAGCATTGTTTCAAGCAAATAAATAGATAAATAAACAAAAGTGGGGGGAGGTGGTACATGACAAGATTTTTGGGAGGTGATGGATATGTTCCTTATCCTGATTGTGGTGATGGTTTCACAGGTATGAAAAGTCGAAACTTTTCGAACTCATTAGTAATAAGAAAAAAATTCAAATGATAACACATTGTATTTGTAAGACTGGCAAAAATTAGAAAATGAGATAATGTCTAGCTTTAGCTAGGATGTGGAAGAGTAGAAACACTCATGCATTGCCCATGGGAGTATAGATTAAAGGAGGGATATGAATGTGTGTAATTGATCATATAGCCTTTACCACCTATTCTGCTGCTGGGGTTATATACCTGAGAAATTTTAATGGCTGAGAGAGCATGGAGGAGAATATCTATTGTAGCATTATTTGAAGTGTCAGGAAGTTGAGTACAATGTGGATGTCCTTTGGAGATTAGACAGTAGAAATGTGGAATGGAGTTAAAATAAAAAGCAAACTAAAAGAAACACCATACATGGACCAATGATCATGTGAATAACAATTCAACCCTTTGACCCGATTTATGTTTGGCTCTATATGTATTTATGAATAGATCTATGTCCCTTTTTCCATTCTAATGTTGTTAGAATGTTTATTTTCTAGATCAATATTGTCCTTTTCAAAGGATATAGTTTTGATTTTGTTAATCTTTGTTTTCTAATTAATGTACACTTTTATTCTTTCCTCCCTTTTAGGTTTGCTTTTTTTTTTTTTTTGTATTTGCTGTTTTTCCTCCTAAACTTCTTCAGAAGGCTGCTTAGCTCAATGATTGCAAAATCACTGTTTTACAACTCCCAATTTAATGGCTGGTTTAGGAAGAATCATCAAAGGTTATTAAAATAATTGGGTGAAATTTTGTTGAAGAACAGGATCTTTACACTATCTCTGAAAACACACATTTCTTCTTAATTACTTTGAATTGCCAACTGATTTTTGACAAGGTGGGAAAGATCACTCAATTGAGAAAGAACAGTCTCTTCAACAAATGGTGCTAGAAAATTCGATCTCCACTTGCAAAAAAAAAAGAAGAAGGAATACACCCCACCCCACCACCCACCATATATAAAAATCAACTCAAAATGAATCAGAGATCTAATTATAAGAGCCAATACTATAAAACTCCTAGAAGAAAACATAAGGAAACATGTTCAGAACTTTGTGTTAGGCGATGATTTATTAGACTTTATACACAAATACAAGCAACAAAAGAAAAAATAGATACATGGGACCTCATCAAAATAAAAAAAAATTGTGCCTCAAAGGACTTCATCATGAGAGTAAAATGACAGCCTACACAATGGGAGAAAATATTTGGAAACCACATATGCAATAAAGGTTTCATATCCAGAATATATAAAGAAATCCTTAAACTCAACAAGAAAAAGACAACCCAATTTTAAAATGTGCAAAAGACTTGAATAGGCATCTCTCCAAAGAAGACATGCAAATGGCTAAAAAGCACATGAAAAGATGCTCAATATCATTAGCCATCAGGAAAATGCAAATCAAAACTACAATGACATACTATTTCACATCCATTAGATGGCTGCTATTAAAAAAAAAGTGAAATAACAAATGTTGGTGAGGATGTGATATAGGAACACTCATTCATTGCTGGTGGCAAGGTAAAGTGGTGCAGCTGCTGTGGAAGACAGTTTGGCGGTTCCTCAGAAAGCTAAGTATAGAATTACCATATGACCCAGCAACCCCACTACTAGGTACATAACCAAAAGAGTTGAAAACAGGGACTTGAACAGATAATTGCCTACCAATGTTTATAGCAGCATTATTCACAAATGTTAAAAGATGGAAGCAGCCCAAGTGTCCATTAACCGATGAATAGATAAACAAAATGTGGTGTATTCATACAATGGAATATTATTCAAGAATAAACAAGAATGCTAAGGCTGGACCCTAAGTTTGTTAAACCTTCAGACATAGCCCGAAACAGCTCAAACCAATGCTCCCCCTTTCAAAAAATAACTATTAAACTCTTGCTGATTTTGAAATTCAAGTATATTCCAAAAATCAAGGGGTGTTCTTTTTCCATTTTACCCCTTGCCAATAATTGAACAAATTATGAATGTAAACTATGAACTTACATCATAGCTTCTATGGAAATAAACTTCAAGAAAATTGAAAAAAAAGAATAAGCAGGAATGAAGTCCTGATACAAGCTACAACATACATGAACCTTGAAGACCATGCTGCATGAAATAAGCCAGGCACAAAGGGACAAATATTGTTAAAGATCTCCCTGATTTGTAACAATCAGAATAAGCAAACTCATAGGTCAGAATTTAAGAATATAGGTTACCAAGGGATGGAGTGAGTATAGGGAATTCAGAAGTTAAGGCTTAATTTAAGGGTTCTTGTTTGGAATGATGAAAATGTTTTGGTAATGGATGGTGGTGATGACAGTACAATATTGTGAGTGCAATTAACAAAACTGAAATAAATATCTGAATGTGATTAAAAGGGAAAATTTTAGATTGTATGTGAAGTAATATATATTTTTTAATTCCATGAACTACACTACACAAAAGTAAATTCTAAATTAAACCATGGACTTTAATAGTACAATTGTAAAAACGTGGTATCATCAATTGTAGCAAATGTTCCACACCAATGCAAGGTGCTGGTGGTGGGATGATGGGAAATTTGTTTTTTTATGCATGATTGCTCTGTAAACCCACAACTTCTCTAATGAAGAAAAAAATAAAAATAAAATTTTAAAAATTAACAAAAGATGCCAACGTCAATGATGGAATAAACAGACATTATGTGCCTCCTGATGTGATGCGATGGAAAGCACACATCACCAATATGAAAAAAAATTAACACAGATCTAATTGTGAGGAGGCAATGAGACAATCCAACAATTGTAAGATTTCCTATAAGTTAATGGCCTGGACTCTTAAAAATATCAATCTCTTTTGGAGAGAGCTCAGAGTCCAGAGAAGCTAAGGGAGAAAGAAAACGCCCACAGAGACATTTTGGAGAGAAGGACCAGCAGACATTGCTATGTGCCTTCCCATGCGGCAGGGAAACCCTAGATGCCAGCAGCCTTTCCCCTAAGAAGGTATCCTCTTCTTGGTGCCTTAATTTGGACATTTTTATAGCCTTAGCACTGTAACTTGTAACTAAACAAATCCCCTTTGTAAAAGCCAAAAAAAAAAAAAAAAAAAATCAGTCATGAAAGAAGAAAAACGTTCCAGAACAAAGAGACGATAACTAAATGTATTGCATTAAACATACTAAATTTTAGATTTAAAAAATTATAAAGAGCATTATTGAGATAATTGGAGAGATTTGAATACATATATAGATAAGTCTGAATTTATATTATATACAGGAAAATAATCTTGCTCTGAGGAGACAGCTGAAGTATTTAGGAACGTATCATGCTGTCTGCAACTGACTGACATCTAGTTCAGCACAAGAAGTATGGTTACAAAGGGAGAAAGCAAATGTGACAAATATTAATAATTGGTGGATCTAAATAAAGGACACATGGGTGTTCATTGCACTATTCTTTCAACTTCCCTTTAGCTTTGAAATTTTTTTAAATAAAAAGCTTGGGGAAATTACAATTGTGCCTTATTCAGCATTTTGTTATGGGAAAGGTTGCACATTAGCTTAATGTACATATGGTGGCAATATGGCCACCATATTGCCAAACTTAGAATTCCAGATACTATTTTTTTAGAAGAAAATAAGTTTCTAAAATGTCTTTCTGGCAGTTTACTGCTAGTATCTCTAGGCTTCTGGGAATATGAAATCTTTCATTAATGAAATGTGATTCAGGCCTTCAAGTTAGAATTTTTTTTTCTTGCTATAATTTTATTCCTAATTTCAGCTGAATGCAATCTCTTCATTTGTTCAGCCAACAGTATCAGCACACTTGCCCAGGTTCAAGCTTAAGCTAGGAGCTAGGGTTTCAGAAACAAGACAACCTGGTGGGGAAGGCCAGCAAGTAAGTGAGCAATTATAGCATAGTTAGCATTAAATAGGGATTAAACATGGGGTTTTTAAGAATATGAAAGTAATTTATTATAGTGATTTATATAAATTAATAAGTATACAATATGATGTGGTTTTAGTCTCTTAAAGGAGTAAACAGGTGTGAAATAACTTGTACCTGACTCGATTAAAAGAATAAATTGGAATGAGAAAAACAGGATTCTATTCATAAGGAGGGAGAACTCTGGTGGGACTTAAGGTTTATTCCACAATATGCGCTATGTAGCTTCTCTCCCGTTGTTATCTTTTATTCTGGCAACAGGAAAGTGAAAAGGCTGCTAGCTTATATTAGATTTGCAAAAAAAGTGACCCTTAGATATGTGCCTAAAGGAGGTTTAAATTGAGTGCCTCAAGAATAGCACCTGTAGGGAGTAAAGGTAGCTAGATCAGGCAGAGGGAGTTGTTGAGCTGTAGGTGCAACTACAAAGGGAGCCTGGAGCTGAAATTGCCCTCTGGCGTTGTTCTGAACTAAGGCAACGGGACCTGACCTTGAGTGAGGCAACTCCCTTCGGTGGGACAAATTGTAGAAAGGGCAGCAGCTGTGGTAGCTGCAAGCCTTGAGCAGCCAACACTTCCAGCAGGTGAGAGAAAGAGTACCTGCTTTTGCAAAGGGCAGCTGGGCAATGCACCAGAGACTCCATCATACCAAAGAAGCCTTTTCCATAATTAGCTCAAGAAGCTTAGGCAGGAAAAACTATTCGAAACTTGCATGTTTCTCTTCTAGGAAATAAGTACCCCAGGGACAATTAGTAGCCTACTCAGACCAAAAAGAAGGCATAAGGTGCATGGGTGGTTCAGTGATAGAATACTTGCTTGCCATACTTCAATTCCCGGCCCATGCACCACCACCACACACACCACCCCCAAAAGAAGTGAAGAAGAAGAAGGCAAGCCCATTAGAAAAGAGGTCATCACAAGTTGAGATTCAAGTGAGTTAATGCATGGGGTAATTAACGCATTCAACAGTCATCTAGCATCACATGGAGAAAAGCCCACTGAAGAGGGAGCAGGAGACTAGGTTCTAGTAACACTTGTCACTGACAACAAGATCTTTGAGGAAATCATTTATTGTCTCTGGGCAATAATCTTTTTTTTCCCAATACAATGAGAAGACAGATTAGATGCTGCATTAGTTAGAATTATTTTAGTTGTGAGCAGTAGAAACTACTTTAGCTAGCTTAAAAAGAAAAGGGGGGACTGCATAAATTTGTGTCTAATTCAGGGGTTGGGTTAAAGCTGAGCTTCTGGAACAGACTGGAGTGCTATATACACTCCACCCCTACATCTTTGCCCCTGCTTCATACTTCACTATTGCTGCAGTGCAGCTGACTCCATTTTTAAGCTCACACGAGGAAAATAACTACAGTAGCTTTTGAGTTTTCATCTCTTTTCAAGAAAGCAGCCACACTCAGGTTAGAATTTCTTGGTCCCAGTTCCATACTGTCTGGTAACAGAGCTCATTGTGTTTCCAGGCCCAGGCACAAACTTCCCTGCCCTTAGGTGCCCACAAAGCCACACTGCCAACGAGATAACCTTACCAGGGAGGAGATCCAATACGTTCTCAAGAAGTCCATTCCCTTCCATCTCAGCGAACTTTATGCCATGTTAAGCCCTCCAAACTATCCTGGAGACTCTTTTTTTTTTTTTTTTTTTTAACATGGGCAGGCACAGGGAATCGAACCCAGGTCCTCAGGCATGGCAGGCAAGCATTCTTACCTGCTGAGCCACCGTGACCCGCCTATCCTGGAGACTCTTAACTACATGACTGCCTAGGGATGGTTCACTTGGGAAGTTGATGTTGATACACCCAGTCGTACCATAAATACTCAGGAATGAGCTAAGGTAGATTAGACTGGGTAAACCTATATCAATCTTGCCAGTGAAAAATCCCCAAGCAGGCTCAGGCCACAGACCTACCTTAGGCTGTTCCTATGTCGAATTTTTTTTTTTTAATTAAAAAAAAATTAACAACAAACAAAACATTAAGATATCATTCCATCGCTTCTCGGCCTTTTGGCTAAGATCAAGTGTAGTATCTGTTCTTATCAGTTTAATATCTGATGCATCCTCTATCCGAGGACAATACATTAAATGGATTTTTGGAGCAGGGAGATGGAATAGGAGCTTGCTC
>PVIY010044166.1:0-19869 GCA_004026745.1 Myrmecophaga tridactyla
GGAGGCAGAATTCTCACCTGCCATGCCAGAGACCCGGGTTCGATTCCCAGTGCCTGACCATGCAAAAAAAAAAAAAAAAGGAGAAGAAAGAAAGAAGTTGGGAATGGGGAGGAAGAAAAAATGGGAATGAGGGGATGGAGAGTGGTAAATGGATTTGAGGACCTATCCTTGCAGGTGTGAACTAGGGAAAAAAAAAAAAAAAAGAATGAGGAGATTACAGAGGAGCTCTGAGTTTCAAGGTGATTTAGGTGGCTTTTGGCGGATGAGCTAGTAATCTGGAATGGAAAAGGATGAGAGTCCAGGGAGGCCAGCAGTGCTTCTTAAACTTTAATGTGCATATGAGAATCACCAGGGGATCTTGCAAATGTGCAGATTCTGATTCAGAACATCTGGGGCGGAGCCCATGATCCTGTATTTCTAACAACCTCCCAGGTGATGTCCATGCCACAGGTTTGAGCACCACTCTTTGAATGGTATGAGGCTAGGGTGTTAATGATAGCAACTTTAAAGTTGCTGATTATTCAACAGATAAGCATAGCCCTGGGCTGGTGGGGAGTCAAGAATGGTCAGAAGGGAGTTAACTGCAGGGCATAACCAAGTGTTATGTCCTGCGGTTAACTCTATCATTGATTGTCAAGAACCCAGTACACTGCTCTGGTTGTTGCGGGAGAAGGAAAGTGTGGCAGAGATAAGGAAGGACTGAAGGGTTATAGTCAAAGTTGGTAAGTGGTCAATGATACTTCTTATTGTATCTGCATGAAAATAAAGGACTTCTATAAGGAATTTGATAAGCAGCTTGCAGTTACACATCATATTAGTCTGTTCCATAGCTGATTTAAGCTTCTCTATGTGGAAATCTGGGGCATCTCATACCTTTCTGCTTCTGCAGCCTAGGGAAGTATATGTGTTGTGGCTATTCCATTCAATGACTTTAGGAGGGCTTTATCAGTCTGAGGAACTAGGATGAATGGCTAATCAATTAACATTTCAAAGTGTAGTGCTGAGAAAATATTCTGAGAATCACTGTCCAAGTGTGACATTCATTTACCTAACACTCAAAATCCTCCTTGAAACTTTACCTCTGAACTAAGCATAATAATAAGCCTCTGTCCCTAGCCTCATCTCCTCTTTGCACTTCTTTTTTCCCTCCACATCTAAGATTTACTTTCTTCTCTTTCATTGCCTCCTTAACCAGACAAAATACAAAATTAGAATACAATTTTAAATACTTTCATGCTTCTTTACTATAAACTTCATATGCTTTATTTAAAATAGACGACTTTAAACTTCTTTCTTCCCTACCCCTCAAATAACTGTAAACAACTTTTTTTCTTCTATGTGATCTTGGATTAGCTGTCTCCTCTCCTTGCATGACAAAGGCTAGAGTATTGGGGAAGAGGTAGAAGGCAAAACCTATTAATATAAAGGCTTTGTTCTAACCCATTCAAGCTTTAGGTCATCCCTTCCCTAAATTCTGTCACTTTGAACCCTCAGGAAGAACAGATTGGGAAGACACTGGAAGGAAAGAGATGCATGTCTGCTTCCTCTGCTGTCCCTACTGCCCCCACCTGCCAGTGGCTGCCCCTCTTCTGGGCAAGTGTAACAAGGGCTGCAAAGAATACATTATTTGGGTCTCCACTATGTCTTTAGGCTAGAACTAAGGCAGTCCATTCTCAAATCCAATCTTTAAGCTTATTTTCTCTTTTCATAGGAAAACTTAACCAAAAATAGATTTTTCAGGAGGCTGAGGGAGGGGTACATGGAATGTTCCTGAATATTTCTTTGCAACTTCCTGTAGATCTATAATTATTTCAAAATAAATGTTAAAGAACAGATTTTTTTCAGAAAGGACAACTTTTAAATAGCAAACAGAAATGTATGAAAAACAGAACTTTCTTCTTACATTTAAAAAATCCCTATGACTTTAAAGAGCCCCAAAACACTGCTTGCCAAATCCAGAGATACTCTTGGAAAATTTATTTACAATTCCTACCATAGTGTGGGGATGTATATCTTAAAAGAGTAAATGAATCTTTTATCCAACAAGTAAGGCTAACTGCCTTTTTTCTTCTTAAAATTAATACAACTATATGGAAACTGCATTTTAGAGAACATGTTAAATCGCATTTAATCTTTGCTTTGAGTTCTCTCTAGACAAAGCCTAGATGTCGCAGGATATTTCCTTCACAGCCGTTGCTAATAAATGTCCTTCAGGTGCATAAATCATCAAGAGTTTTCTTTGTGGAGGACAGCAGAGTGAATCCGGGCTTGGGAACATTTGTGACAGATGCAGGAATCATTGTCAAGCTGCAGGCAGTCTGTTTCAGTTACTTTTGCATCCCCTTGGTGTTTAGAATGCAATAGTTCTTACACTTTTCCAGCAAATATTAACTTTTCCTGCAGAAGATCCCACTAAAATAACACAAGCAGAGAAGACCAGCGCTTTGGCTTTATTCTTAACTATTACAGAGTAATTGAAGAACACCTTAAATCGAGGCCTGCTGAAGACCTTTGACCCTTGAGCCAGAGCAGGGATCATCAGCAGGGATTAGAGTGCTAAGAAGAGGCTGTGGGCCAGAGATGAAACAGTTTAGAACAGTGTTCCCTCTGTTTACCTAGTCCTGTACTGTTGGGTGCTGTAGAAATGGAAAAAGCGTTTGGGCTGGAAGACTGGTTTCACAAAAAATACCAACAGTGTAGAACCACATACATTGCGGCCACTTTTGTCCTATATTTAATGCTGCCTTTTCTGCAAAGGACTTTCAGGGAGTGGGGTGGGGGTTAATTTACTGGCATCTTTCTGTAATCCAAAAGGATTTAGTTAGTGTATAATTTTGTTTTTAATTTCCAAATTATGATGAAAGCAAATTATGACTTTTAAAACAATTATTCTTTAAAAGTACACTTTTTTATGAAAAAACAAAAACAATGCAAGGCAAATTAAATGTAGCTGATGGATGCCCAATCAGCAAATGAAACTTTTGAGCTCTAAACTATCAAGAGCTGATGGCACCCAGTAAAAGTCCAAGACAGCGAGTGGCCAAGCTCCCTTCTGTGTCCTCCAGTCGGTCCGGAAGGTCTGGGCACCACCTAGACGGTGACCCGGCCGGACACGCAGAGTCGGCGGCACCCTGCGCCGCAAGCGGGTGGTGTCATGAGGCACCTACCCTACTTCTCCCGCAGCCAGGTGGTGCGGGGCTTCCGTCACGGCTCCAAGCAGCTGGGCATCCCGACTGCTAACTTTCCTGAACAAGTAGTCAATAATCTTCCAACTGATCTTATCCACTGACATTTATTATAGATGGGCCAGGATTGGGAGCAGAAATGTCTATAAGATGGTGGTGAGCATAGGATGGAACCCATACTACAAGAATACGAAAAAGTCCATGGAAACTCACGTCATACATACCTTCAAAGAGGACTTCTATGGGGAAATGCTCCGTGGCCATCGTTGGCTACCTCAGACCAGAAAAGAAGGTTGATTCTTTAGAATCACTTATTTCAGCAATTCAATTGAAGAAGCTAAGAAATGACCAGAATTACCAGAACACTTGAAAGTAAAAGAAGACAATTTCTTCCAGGTTCTTAATAGCAAAATAATGAATGGCCACTGCTGAGAAAACATCTTATTCACTGTTTTCCTGTATTTCACTGCTCATAACTACACAGTCTCATGTTAGTGATATTTTAAAAATCATTTTCCTGTAGCTGTGAATTAGTTTAAACAGTAAATGTAATTACTATATTTGTGCTTCAGCTGTTAAATTAAATCCATCATGCCACAGTAATAAAAAGATTTCATTAAAAAAAAAGAAAAGAAAAGAAAAAAATAGTCCAAGGCAGGCTCCCTGTAGTTTGCAATCCTACAAATGTGACAAGAATCAATCAGTCTCCAGTAAGATAGATATAAATTCACATAACCTCAAGCCATTGGCCAATAGGGGCAGATGACTGGGGAAGTATGGCTTGCTCCTGGAGCTGGTGACAATAGTTCAATCCAAGACTTAATCAAAATTCTGAGGAAAAGGAAGTGGTTTCTTTATGTGAGGACACAAAAACCCCTTCCATGTGACTCAGATGGAACACCTTTAGAAGAATATTCTATCTTGGCAGTTTTGTATCAGCAAAGAAATGTGCCTGGAAGAGCCATTTCCTGGCTGAAGCAGCAGATATGAATACCATGCCCCAGTGTAAATAAAATACAAGGAGGTACATCCATGGCAAATATGACATGGCAAAACTGCCTTTCACCAGACGCAGAGAAGCAGCTGGAGTGGTCCAACCAAATGCTTCCCACAGCCTGTGATACTTGAGAAATCTTCAAAAAGGGGAACTGGACCCCTAAAATTTGCCACCTACTATCAGTTAGAAGCTTTATTAAAATTAAAACAAACCTTTTTATGTGCTAATGAATCAATTACACATTTTTGAAATTTTACCACATAATGCACCTATTCTGAAAGGTGATGTGGAATTCTTTGAATTACTTTGAATTATATTGAAGAAAGAGTATACATTTTTCATGTGAAATACATATAAGATATGTTGACAACCTCATTTCGGTGAATAAAAGTCACTGAAAATGTGGAAAAAAATTAAAACAAACCTAAATTTTGTACTCTTCTACTGAGAGAGTTGGTGTCAACAAACTGGCCTGTCCAGTTAGGTTCTATTCCCCAGGGTTGGTGGGTGTTCTAGTTTGCTAGCTGCCAGAATGCAATATACCAGAGACAGGATGGCTTTTAAAAAAGGGGAATTTAATAAGTTGCTAGTTTACAGTTCTAAGGCCAAGAAAATGTCCCAATTAAAACAAGTCTATAGAAATGTCCAATCAAAGTCATCCAGGGAAAGATACCTCGGTTCAAGAAGGCCAATGAAGTTCACAGTTTCTTTCTCAAATGGAAGGGCACATGGCAAACACGGCTTTCTCTCCTGGCTTCTGGTTTCATGAAGCTCCCCGGGAAGCCTTTTCCTTTTTCATCTCCAAAGGTCGCTGGCTCATGGACTCTGCTTTGTGGTGCTGCTCTTTCTGAATCTCCCATTCTCCAAAACGTTTCCTCTTTTAAAGGACTCCAATAAACCAGTCAAGACCCACCCAAATGGGTGGGGACATGTCGTCCCTTAACCCAGTTTAACAACCACTCTTGACTAAATCACATCATCCAGGGAGATGATCTGATTACAGTTTCAAATATACAGTATTGAATAGGGATTATTCTACCTTTATGAAATGGGATTTTGATTAAAACATGGCTTTTCTAGGGGGCATACATCCTTTTAAACCAGCACAGTGCGTATGGGGAGCACAAGCCAACAGAATGTGACAGTCATCTTTCCTTGCACCCTGAGTGAAGGTGTGAGACAGGGCAGCAAATAGTGTAGTCACCACATTATCTTGAAGGTGATCATCAATGAGTTTAAGGTGAGGTTTGGTATCACGACCATTTAGAGGAAATGCAGCCAGACACAAAGAAAGCTTCTGACCTCAGGTCACCAAGTGAGAAAAGGTAGAACCAAAATCAAGTCACAGTCGGCCTAGCCTAACCTACTTAGCCTGTTTGGCTCTGTCCACTGAGAAAACCCTTCAAGTAAAAACAGTTTTATTAAAATTTGAATGTGTTTATTTTGATACTTGAACGTTGTAGTAAAATTTCAGGGACAAAATTAAAGTTTTACATAAAAAAATCTATACTTAAGGGCAAAAATTAACTATCATGCTTACATTTACATTTATCTTATATTGTTTAGACACCTAAACAAATACCAAGAGGTCAATTTAAATTCTGACATTTTAATTTTGGGCACTTGAATTTGATTTGAAAGTACACAAGAGACCATGCCACCAAATATACAAAGCAAAGGAAGGAAAGATTTCTTTGGAAAGCATTCACATCAGAACTTTTTTGTGTCATACTAAAACATGAATTTGCTATAGGTTAAATTCTAGGCAAGGCTAATTGTAGCATTACTTATTTCATATTTAAAACACAAAATTTTCTCTACCATAAAAATATTTAGTCCCTATACAAGTGCAGTTATGGACTCTGTGCTAGGCAGTCTGCCAGAAATTCACGCATTATTGAACTTCAAATGGTTTAACTGAGCACTCAAACGTGGCTAATTACCCGGACACAAGAAATCTGAGACCATCTTTTTGGGCGCCGGTATTGAATCACACTGTGGGAAAGGTATCTTCTATGTGCATTAGAGATGACAATAGAGTATGGATAAAATAGCCTGCAAATACACTCAAGTTTAATAATTTAAAAAAAGGATGTTTTCTTCTATGTAATCCAAGAACCTTTCCTGATTTTACCTGTACTTTTTAACAGTACAAAATTTTCACCAAATTTTAACATAAAAATTATTCCTCCACTTTTTAAAATGAAAGTATTTTGTAACAATGTGCTCCTCATCAGAGATAAGATGCTATGCCAACATTTCCATGTGTTAAGTAGTTAGAACTACTATAACTTCAAATAGGTTCAGAAAATCAAACAAAAAGGTTTCAAGCCATTAAAACCGAACCCTTCTCCATGTCCCGCTTTTATGTTAGTAAAGTAAACGTGCTCTTCATATCTAGAAACAAAGAAGTACCAAGACTCAGAAGCTGCCTATGGATCTAAGGGTACTCAGGTTATCTACTATGGAAGCTGAAATTCTTTGTAAAGCACAGTAAGGTTTATTTTGGACTCCTAGACAAATGGAGTCCATTTTCCTTCTGGGAAATAAATGCTCTCTGTTGAAAAGTTAAAGGTTTCCTTTAGAAGCCTGGATTGTTCAAACAGCAGGTGTCCTTAGTGTTATCTTCCTTAAAAACCTCACGCCAGCCTGTCAGGATGCATGGTATATCCACTAATATCAATTATTAGTTGAATTACAGAGGGCCTGGACTAATTACAACAGGCACCCCCATTATCTGGTTGTTAGACAGCACACGGATACAGAAGAGAAGACACAAGAGGTGGCCCTGTATTGGAGTTTTTAAACTTTTTTTTTATGCTGTATGGTGGGGGTCCCATCTCATTCTTTTTCCATTATTGCAGGACCATTTGCTGATTTTTTTTTTTGGAAGTGCATGGGCCAGGAATTGAAGCTGGGTCTCCCGCAATGCAGGCGAGAATTCTACCACTGAACAACACTTGCACCCCCTATGTTGGTGTCTTTTTACATCATTAAAACTCATTCAGACTTAGTCCCCAAAGCCTTCAGATCCTCAGTGCCCTAACCTCTTTTCCCTTCAAGGATTTAACTTTGGTTATGTTAATATGACTTTTTTTCTGATTGCCAAAATAAATTATCACAAAATTTCTGGCTTAAAACAACCAAAAAAACAGTCTCCAGAGATCAGAAGTCCAGGTGGGCGTGAGTGGTTCCTCACTCTGGGTCTCAGGGAGCTGAAATTGGAGGCTCTGGGGGAGAAGTGGTTTTCAGGCTTATTCAGGTCTATAGCAGAATTCAGTTCCTTGTGGTTGTAGGGCTGAGAACCCATTTCCTTGCTGGGTGTCAGATGGAAGCCTCTCTCAGCAACTCAAGGCCACTTTAAGGATTCCTTGTCACATTGTCCCCTTCAATTTCAAAGCCAGCATTGGGTTCTTCTCACTTGGATTTCTCTCTGACTTCCCCTTCTGTCACATTTCTTCTGCTTCCAGCTAGAGAAAATTCTCTGCTTTTAAGAGCTCCTGTGAATAGACTGGACCCACCTAGATAATCCAGAATAATCTCCCTAATTTAAGGTCCATAACCTAATTACATCTGCAAAGTCCCTTTTGCATGGAAGGGAAAACAGTAACAAGTTCCAAGGATTAGGATATGGACACCTTTAGAGGTTCATTCTGCCTACTGTTACACCAGGTGTTGGGATAGGAGCAAGGAAGACTTGAGAGAGGGACAGGTTGTAAACCACTCCAATCCCTAAATCTCCCTAAAAGTGGCTATGCAGGAGAACATCATTTCTTTGCCCTCCAGGGAAGCCCAAGACAGATTTGACATGGCCTCTCTCCCAAGGTTCCAGAAGCCACAAAGGCACACAGTGCACGTCAGCTCGCATCTCTGCTCAGCGTCATGATAATGAACATTAAACACCGCTGTGGAAAACTGGGGGAAAATCCAATGCCAAGTTTCTTTGTGGTTTGGATTCTAGACAAATAAAAGTTCCCTATAGATGAGTCCTGGCACTGTGGGATTAACAATGCCATCCTGACCAAAAGGGGAATAAGTAGTATAACTTTAATAAAGTATCAGTGGCTGAGAGAATTCAGAGTTGAGAGGCTACTCTGGAGGTTACTCTTCTACAAGCTTCAGTTAGACACTGTTACCTATCATAACTTGCCAAACCCCAACCAAAACCATTCCTGCCAATCTTAAAGAACACCTAGGGCATTATATAAGATTCTATAAAGGTTCCATGCGCTAGGGTGACTCTTTAAAACCTACAACCTCCAGATGGGTCCCTGGACCAGATAAGTCCTGAAATGCAGAGGGGCCAGCATCTCCAGAACATTAACTAGTTCTATCCCCCTATCCCATATTACTGACAGCCCCTTCCAACATGAAAAAGTTAGAATGGGCAAAGCCCAAATACCCCTAAAGTGTGGGAGAAAGACCAAAGTTGATGGTGGAGCTATACAGAGAAAGTCGAATTTAACAAATGCGTATGAGTGCTGAATCATTATACTGATATTTCTTTTAGCCTCCAGTATCTTAGAGCAGCTAGAAGTAAAAACCTAAAATTGTGGAATTGTAATCCATACCAAACTCTGAAATCTATTCTACAAACTAATTCTTGTGAGGTACTTTGAAATTTATTGCTTTTTTGTATATATATTATTCTTCACAAAAAGAAAAAAGAGAAGGAGGAGTATAACAGAGAAGACAGGATTTAACAAATGAGTATGACTGCTGAGTCATTATATTGATATTTCTGTTGGTCTTCAGTGTCTTGGAGCAGCTAGAAAAGAAAAAAACAAAAAATCATGGAACTGAAACCCATACCAAACTTTCAAATCTGCTCTATAACTACTTATTAAAATGTACTTGGAAATTTATTGCTTTTTTGTATATATGTTATCTTTCACAAGAAAAAAAAAGTTCCCTATAATAAAAAGGCTGACCTTAATGTCCATATGGTCCTCACATATCAGCATTACACTCGGGGTGGAGATGGGGATGAGAGGATGGGGGTTCCAATCCAGGTTCTGCTATGTGGCCCCAAAGCAAGCCAACTCTTTTCTCTAGGTCTCGTTTCCCTTGTTTATAAATGTGGGACTAAGGTAGATCAGCATTTCTCAAAATGTGTTTTGTGAAATAGTCATTGTATGAAATGCTCTGCAAGTAAAAGGGTGCCAAGGCCAAATGTTTGAGAAATGTTATTTTGAGTTAGAGTGGCACTTTTAAAGACTCTGAGAACTTCTGTAACAAATAATCTAGCTATTTAATCCAATGTTTCTCAATCGTATTTGACAAGACACCCCTTTTTTCCAAGTAATATCTATTATTATCCAGCTGGGACTTCCCTCCATTCACAGTCGGCTGTCCCTAAATATTCCATACTTTCCCTCCTCAAGGAACTTGTCCCTGTTTTCTCCATCTAAAACACTCTTCCCCACACCTGAGTGTTTCCACCTAAAACACTCTTCCCCATACCTGAGTGTTTCCAGATCCTACCTGACACTGAAGATTGGCTCAAACCCAATTGGCTTAATTTATGATCCTCCCATGAATTATTCTCTAATCTCATCAGCTAGAAATATATTCTTCCTCACAAGCACCATTTAAAATATTTAACAGGTGCCTACCATGGTTTAGCATTAGATACTCATAGTGCACTGCTATTATAATACTATGGTCACATAATCACTCATTATCCAGCAAATATTTGAGTACCTACTATACGCCAGTTATCGGGGATAGAACACTGAATAGAACACGGTCCATGCCCTCATGGGGCTCAGATTCAAATGGAAGGAAAAGCAGTGGTTGGCAGCAATTGCAACCCAATATTCAGGCTATATTTGGTAAGAATGGGACTGGGTATTCCTGGGTCCCCTGCCTGGTGGCACCCCCAAAGTCTGTGGATGCCTGGGCAAGATCATCATGAGGAAGAAGAGCCAGACTTGTCCTTGGGGTCTTGGGATACCTAAGGCAGCCCAGGGCTATAAAGGGAGCCCTGGAATTGGTCAGGCAGCTCTAAGCTCAAATCCTCCACTTCCACTACCTGACTCTGTGTCCTCTTTGAGTATTAATTGGTGCCCTCAACTGCTCAATGTGAATAACTGTATCTGGCTTACAGGTTACTGTAGGAAACATCCAACAGTGCCTGGAATAAGGCTCGACACATCAGTTCTTCTATTAGTATTAGCGGTCTTTAAATTTTCTATCCAAAATTAGGGATGTTAAACTTAGTCATCCTTTGTTCCCAGCTATTATTAGTACTTCCAAGTTGCTCATGTAGGGCACTGCTTAGGCTCATGGATAAATTTTTTTGCCAATCCTGTCTTTTCTTTTCCCAATACCCAGAACCTATTTGACTAGACTCTTCCAGCATCATAACTGTCTCTCACCTGGGAGAAAACAGTAAAGTTAGTAAAGCCTCTTGCTAGCCCTACTTTGTTTTTGAGAGGCATATCTCAGCACTATGTCCTATTCAGCAATATTTTATTGTGGCCCCTTGAGATAGATAATGTAGATTGGTTCCTTCAACACGCATTCACCTTTTCCTCTGCCTTCCTCTAATGTGGATGCAGGAAATCTTAATACTCATTTCAGGCTCACTTACAACTTACAGACTTGACATAATTGTGATCAATGAGATAAAGGCAGAAAGCTGCTGGGAGAAGAGGCCTCACAAGAAAAAAAGCCCTTCCTTCACCTTTTCCTCTTTCATCTTTGACTCTTTCCTTCTGCCTGGGTCTTGAAGAGGATACAGCAATCTTGTGACCATGAGGTGACAAGCATGATGTCAAAAGGTCATCTACTAAGGAAGGCAAAGCAGAAAGAAAGAATGACAGAGCCCAAGACTCTGAAGGCCTTGCTGAACCCCTGTGCATACCCCACACTGCCTACCTTCAAACTTACGTGAGACAACTCTACCTCTCTTTTGTCCAAGCTATTTTTAGAGGGTAACAAAAATATATCCATAATCAAAATACCTGATCAATGACATTCAAAATTTGTTACTTTCTGCGGTGGGCAAAATGTTTGTCTTGCCAAGAGCATGATTAAGGATTCTGGATTTTACATCCCTAAGGATGATGTTTTTCAGTGCCTTAATTGCTGTCAAGCTGAATGCCACACTGATGGATATTTACAGACAAGGGGTCAGGGCTCCTGCTGCATTACCCATATCATGTCAAGTTTGGGCCATGCCATGAGAAAAGCAAGATGCAGAAGCTTTATTAAAATTGCAAAATTTTAACTGCTTGGGGAAATACATACTAAAAAGGTTACAATAGGTACTCTCCTCTGGATGGGGAAGGATTTCCTTATTGCATGTAGAAATCACAGAAGGGAATATAAGACCTGTCACAGCTGTTAACAGAAGCTCCCTCTCAAAATGGCTATCTACAGTTACAGCCCTGAGAACAGGATGCCTTTCTATTTCTCCGAAAAGGAAGTCCTGTGAATGCAGTCAGTAAATCAATATTACCACTAACATTAATGCAGGATTAATTTGGGATTTAGACAGGCAAATAATAACTAACCCCACTTATATTTCAAGGATAGGTAATCTCTTCCATTTGCTGAAGAAATTTGCCTTCGGTACTAAAAGAGCCTGAATCTACCCCAGGCCCCAGGTCTCCGTGGCTGGGTCTGGGTGATGGTAAATTAAGTGCAGCAGAGACCTTCCTGCTCAATGAAGATTGGGCTCTGTGATAATGAGACTGAGAAAGCTCCACTCTGCTCATGAGATAAGGCATACAATACTGTCATTTGCCCCAGACTATGCAC
This sequence comes from Myrmecophaga tridactyla, assembly GCA_004026745.1. Lineage (NCBI taxonomy): Eukaryota > Metazoa > Chordata > Mammalia > Pilosa > Myrmecophagidae > Myrmecophaga > Myrmecophaga tridactyla. The sequence goes on from PVIY010044166.1 coordinate 11,950, forward strand.
ATTCATGTATACTTTATCAAAAGCACCACCACAAGCCTTGCCTGTTTCTCTTCCACAGTTGGAAGCAGGGGTGGGGCGACCTGGCATAATGCACAAAACATGCCCCAGAATCTAGAAAGGCTTAGCCAAGCCTGCAGGTGCTTCCCTGTGCAGGGCCACTCTGCTCAGTCAGCCATCCTCTGTCCTGGCCCCTGAAATGTTCTTGCTCCAATGTGGAGGGCATCACTGCGTTTTTGCATTAGTGGTCTCTCTCACTTCCCAGACCCTGTCTGCCATGCTCCAGCTATTAGACTCTTTTGGCCTCCTGAAATATTAACTTCTAGAAGATAAAAGCCACTCTGGGGTAATAATCCACATAAATGTAGTTTTACTGAAATGCATTTCTAAGCTGTTAGAACATTTAAAGACATAAATTCTTCAATTTTAAAACTGAATTTTCTTTTCTTTAGCACAGAAGTAAAGCTTCCGTTTAAATCTGGGCACATGACCACCTCAGCAGGACTTTAGCATATGTTCACAACGAACTCACCTTAAAAATCACTGTAAAGTCCACAACTCCTGAGAAATCTTAACAGAGACTGCAGGTATTAAGATCAGTGGTTCTGATCTTTTCATGCGAGGGTCATCTGATCACTGCTTCTAGGAGCTAACCATCCACTTCAGACTAAGCTATCCTTACCGTACCAAGGATCCAGGCAGCCAGAACGTTGCCTCGGATTAAATTCTGGTAGAAAGAACGTGATTTCATGCTCAGGATGTTGTGAGTGTATCCAGGCAGAAACTGCAAGGTCCATCTGCAGAGATTATGTGACCTCTTCCTTCGCCTTCCAGACAGACAAGGACCCTCACCCCACTCAAAACAAATACACATTCTCTCTCCCTCTGTCTCTTTAGGGTGTTTCAGTCCAGAAAAGGACCTCTAACATATCTCGTAAATACACTTGCTTCCTAGCTTATTGCTTCTCCAGCTCCTTCCTCCTCCTTTTCAGGCATTTAAGACTAGCATTCTGCATTTACTCACAAAATACCCCTTTTCTCAAGTACCCCAAACACAGTACTCATGCTCCCAGCACTCCCAAAATTCTCTCAACTCCTCCTCACTTCACCAAGCTTCTTGTCTCAGCTGCCTCTGCCCCTTCCCTGCACCACCTCAGGCTTTGGCCCGGCAGCCCAAGGCATGGGGCCTTTTAAGAGAGCAAAAACAATCTTTGCGAGCCAGACAACTGCACATGAGTGACATGCACTCGTCCTGCTTCCAGCGTGGCTCAATGGAGAAAATCATTAGTAAAGAAGCAGAATCTTTAACTTTGCAGAATTGAGATTTTCCAAATAAATTTTGCTGAAAACTTGGGATCAAAGGCTAAGAGCAAACCTTGGTTAGTTGACAGATAGTGAAACTGAATGGAGAACTCTAGAGAGATTTCCCTAACTACAGAGTTTATATTTCTAATGAAAACAAGGCCAACAACCTTGGAGATGCTCTATCTCATAAAAATAAAGATACCAGGACTTGTCTGGAGAGAGTTACTTATATTTTAAAGGGTTAAAGTGAGAAACCAGGATGCTTTCCATCCTGCCTACAAGCAGCAAATGTTGTTCTCTCTCCTGAAAAGAAAGGGAAGCAGTTGTCTCTTTCTCCTGTATGTAAGCAGAGAAAATCCATTTTTCTCTGTCCCTTGCCTGTGGAATATCTGACTATTCATGTTGGAGATTTTTCTGTGTGGCTTTCATCACATTGCCCCAGGAGTAAGCATCAGAAAAAGGGTACCAATGCAGTTTTAATTTTCTCACAATATTACTTTATTATTTTTGTATAAATAATAACTAATCTGTCTCTGATCTAGAATACCCCATGTATACATTCAGAATAAAATTAACAAAGGTGAATATTAAAAACTCTACAGTCACAGTGACAAGGCTAATGGAATCCTATTTGTCACATGGACAGATGACAAATGAGATAGATGAGAGCCCTGCACCAGCTTTAGAGAATTTGAGGACCATCCATGGGAACCAGCGACAGATCTGTTGAAAGGACTGGGAAGTTTGTTAGCCAGATATCGGGACCTCGGGTTGAAAAATGCAGCCTGAATGGCACATTTGGATTTTGCTCTCTCCTCCAGGTGGGAGGGGAAGGGGTCTAGAAATACCAAATGTGTGCTTTGAGTGGGCCTAGAGAAGTTGATGCCACTTTCTATGCAGTGAGAGGAGAGAGAGTGAATTGGCTCCCACTGACAGCAACTTCATAAGGATTGCAGAGCTAAGGGGCTCCATGCTACAGGGAAAGGGATCTGTTTTATCAGTCTTGAAGACACTTCCCTACTATCATCTATTCCTTAGTTCTCATTCTACTTAGGCTGGTTTTTCTGTCTCAGAAATCCCTTTACAGTGGGAGAAAAGAAGAAAGGAATTAGAGAAAATGCTATCTCCCTGCAGCTATGATTTTATCTGTATAAATGATGTATTTGTGCAAAACTTTGCAGTGGGGGGGGAAGAGTTTAGAAATGGCTTTGCTTTGTTTTCCATACTACCGTATACACGGTATACTACCGTATTACAGAAACTGATTTGAATGTTCTATACTTATCCCATACTGATCAGGGAAAGTTGCAAAGAAAAGTGGTAGTGGGACTCCCTTGTTTTTTTTTACCACCAGTGGCTGGGATGGATGCCTTTTAACTTCTGGGGTTCCAACAGCCAAGGAAAAATCTGCTGGCTTCTTACCATCCAAATGGATGCCTGAAATCTTATTAGACTCTGTAAGTGTGGGAGTCAGAACAAGTGGCAGATTTTTGGTATGATGTCTGCCTAAGGAAAGCATGCCAGTAGAGCATTAAAAGGGAAGCAGTCTCCAGACTGAAGTATATTTCGGGAGGTTTTGACGTGGTTACTAGATCCATGCCTTTTTGAAAAGCAACTTTTAAGCTTGCTAATGAGCTTTTGTGGAATCAGATGTGCCCATTTTGGGGGGTGGGTCAACTCACTGACAGGTGAAAAGAGCTTTAGGAAAAAACCTGCAAGAAAGACCTTGTTTGCCAGGCTGCAACTCAGTTTTGCAGGAGAAACAGGTAGTTATCCCCTTCTGCTGCCTGAAGAAAGGGAAGCTGCCAGCTTTTCAGGCAGGGGGATAGGGCAGGGAGAAGGGGATATCCTACATTCACAAGAGTTTTCCCTCAATTACTTGTGCCTTGCTTACCAAAGTGTTTTGTGGTTTTCAGCTCTGTTAAGTTGAAAACAGATGTGGTCGACCTGCTCCAAGAGTTGAACTTCACTCCAAGACTGTTGAAAAGACACCCCTTTGTGGGGCCATGAGCTGTGGAAATGGATGATGAATTCTGGTGGAAGTGTCTGGTTTACAAAGAGGCTGTTCTCTGATGAGACCACTGCTGACTGAACTTAACTCATTCCTAGCTCAATTCCTGCTGAACGCTCAAAGGTTGGGGCAGAGACAAATATTGAGAGGCATGGCCCCTCTGCCCATTCCTGGCAGAGGGAATTAGATGGGACTCTGGAATCCTCTCAGAGAGATCTCATAGCTATTGAGTTTTTGTGTTTGGCCCTTCTGTTTTTTTTTTTTTTTTTTTTTTTTTTTGACAATTTGTGCCTTTCCTGGTTCTGGCAGAGGGCACTAGGGTATCAGCTCTTAAGACTACTCACTGCCTTTTTTTTAGTACAAACACCTGAGTAAGGCTGTTTGACTATTGGAAGCAGCTGTCACCAAAGAAGGCTGATCTTTCTAGGCTTCTCTCTAGACAGGGGTTCGGTGGGTGAAGTATAGATGGATTTCAAAATTTTTTAAAATTCAGAATTCTGCCTTGACCATGCTCTTGGCTGGGACTCCTAACAGCAATCCCAGATCAGTATAGATTCAGATTTGACACTGTTTAAGTTGTATGAAAATGTTCCCTAAAAGCCTTCCTGTCTCTCTTGCACCCAACTCTTTCTCAATGAAAGGTCAGGGTAAAACGAGAGCATGAACAAAAAAGAAAGTGAAGTTATAGTTAGAGAAATGGAAAAAATTCATTTTGTAACAATGGAGGGAAAGCAAAACCACAGCATCAGAGAAGGGAAAGTTTAAGGTCCCCCTACCCCTCAGGGGTGGGGGGTGGGATGTTGTTAATGATCTTTCTTTCTCAGAATCAGCTCCTGGAACTCTCCTCCCAGAAGGAAAACATCCATGCTGCACTCCCAACCTGCTTGTCCTGTGCCCCTTTTCCTAAATGTTTTCTCTGCTACTATGAGTGCTTTGGAGTCAAACTGACTGCTGAGCATGCCATCCCTGCACGCCAGGCCTGACCACTGACAGCAAGGGGAGGAGCAGCTCCTGCATTTTCCAAGCAGAAAACCTCTAGATGTCGTCCATACCTTAGGAACAGATGAAGTGGTATCCTGGGCAAGCAGGACCACTCAAAACTCACTGCCTTCAGGCAGTGCATCTGAAAATAAGAAATCAACTGACCTGAATTATTTGGGCTGAAAGAGGGGCCCTGAAATTTACCAGCTGGTGGGAGCCCGGTGACCACATTAGGAACCCTACCCCTTTGTGCTACCTGAGTGGTGTATGGACCCCCTGGGGGTCACTGACAGCTGTGATTTGTCTGTTTCCAGGGATGTCATGTGGGCCCTCTGAGATTGTATGTATGAAAGGCAGGCATTAACTCATCTTTCTAGTGAAAACACCATGATTTATACATAGGGGTGGTTACCAGAAACATTGAAGTTTTTGTTTTTAACGTGGGCAGACGCCGGGAACATTAAAGTTTTTGAGGAAACACACCAAGTAGATAAGTAGCCCTTAGACAATCACTCTGGGAGCAGTTCCTCCCAGAGTGAGTTATACCATTGATATGTGAGTTACACCATTGATATGTGAGTTATACCACTGATATGTGATGTGAGTTATACCATTGGAAAGATGGCATAAAGTGTGTGTCCGACTTCACTGAAGTGGTTCATGGCTGACTTCAGCCTGAAAGTCATTCCGGTCAGCTTTAAATCACTGGCCAGAGTTATATGGATGACAGAATTTGCCATATTTTTTCTTACTTGCAGCCCAAGGCAAAGTCTGGGGGAAAATTATTAATATATCCAGCTGTATATATCTCAGGCCAGGTGGACAAAGTTAATTTGAAACTTGAGAAAGCCACTAGGCTTTTTAAGACAGATCTTTAAAATTGAGATCTGTTCAACTGACTAAAGCCAGGATCCCTGGATGGTGTGGCTGAGACCAGTGAGGCAAGACTGACCTCAACCTGCCTTTGGAACCCTGCTGGCAACTGCCTAATGGACCTAGCCCCTGTGAGTCAGATTAAACAAAATGACCAAAGGAGTCACATATTATGAAAAAATTGACCAGTAGCCAACAGTATTAGTTTCCCAGGACTGCCATAATAAATTATCACAAATTTGGTAACTAAAAATAACAGAAATTTATTCTTTCACAGTTCTGGAGACTAGAAGTCTGAAATCAAGTAGGGCCATGTTCTCTGAAGACCCTAAGGAAGAATCTTCCCTTGCCTCTTCCTAGCTTCTGGTGGCTCCCAGCAATCCTTAGCATTCCCTGGCTAGTAGCCCCAATACTCTAATCTCTGTCTTTACATGGCATTCTCCCATGTGTGTGTCTTTCTGCGCGTCTCGTAAGGACACCAGACATTCAATTTGGGGCCCATCCTTATCCAGTATGACCTCATTTTAACTAATTACATATGCAAAGATCTTATTTCCAAATAAGGTCACATTCTGAGGTTCCTGGTAAGTATGAATTTTTGGGGGGGGGACACTATTCAACCTATTCTACTATGAAGAAACACAAGAGTGTAGTTGTGGGGAATAGAGAATAGTTTTGTGCTTCTACACAGCTGGGGCTTTCTGAATAAATTTTGCTGAAAATCTGGGATCCTGGGCTAGGAGAAAACCTTGGAAATTTAATTTACAACTGTACAGAAAATTCCAGAGAGATCTGCCGAATTCTGGAGGTATTTCAAGGGAATATGAGGTCAAGGACCTTGGGACATCTCTGGGTTGTAAATATTTGTGACACCACAAACAATCTTGTTCCACTTCCAGGATAACAGTATAAAGAGCTCCATGAACTCACTCCCCTACGAAGGAAACAAAACTGACAAAAAATATACAAAACAGCCATTTAAAGTATCTGGAAATTATCTAAAGGGCATGTGCTGGTTTGAAAGGATGTATGCCCCCTAGAAAAGCCATGTTTTAATCAAAATATCATTTCATAAAGGTAGAATAATCTCTATTCAAAACTGTATGTTTGAAACTGTAATCAGATCATCTCCCTGGATGATGTGATTTAGTCAAGAATGGTTGTTAAACTGGATTAGGGGACAACATGTCTCCACCCATTTGGGTGGGTCTTGATTGGTTTATTGGAGAATGAGAGATTCAGAGAGAGCAGAACAACATAGCCACGAGAAGCAGAGTCCACCAGCTGGTGACCTTTGGAGATGAAGAGGGAAACTGCCTCCCAGGGAGCTTCATGAAATAAGAAGCCAGGAGATGAAGCTAGCAGATGACGCCATGTTCGCCGTGTGCCCTTCCAGATGTGAGAGGAACCCTGACTGTGTTCACCATGTGCCTTCTGACCTGAGAGAGAAACTCTGAACTTCATTGACCTTCTCGAACCAAGGTATCTTTCCCCGGATGCCTTAGATTGGACATTTCTATAAACTTGTTTTAATTGGGAAATTTTCTTGGCCTTGGAACTGTAAACTAGCAACTCATTAAATTCCCCTTTTTAAATGCCATACCGTTTCTGGTATATTGCATTCCGGCAGCTAGCAAACTAGAACAGGGCACACACCAAATGAAGAAACATTTATTCAAGAAAATCTACAAAAATTTGATAAGAGTTAGAGGATGTGTTACTTGAGCCACAACCCAATACCTTGCTCGCCCCCTAGGTCAGTTTCCTAGCCATACTTGCTCCACTCCAGGCAAGTATGGCTAAGAAAATGTGGCTCCCTCTCTCTCAATTTCCAATCAAGGCTTATTGTATCTCACCAGGAAGGGCCAGCTTGTGGGAGGATATGGTTAAAGCATTTGTAAACTTGCTCTGTGTTTGCATGTCCTCAAGCAGCAGAAAACCACTGCACTTATTTGTCTGTTTGTCAAAAACAGCAGGAGAGCTGAAAACAGCTCAAGATGTCTGTCTGCTTTGTCGTGTCATTTGCACATCTGTCTGCTTCGCTTATCTGGGGCATTTACTTATCTAGAACATATCCTCCTACTCATGGGAAAATACCTGCTTTGTTCTTAAAATTAAAGATACCTACTCAAGGCAAATGGGAACTTCCACTGATGTTCACTGGATAGTTTAACTCCATATGGCCCCTTGACCCGATTAACAGCTAGCAGAAAATAAACTCGAGTCTCTGGCTGTCTCTTGGGACAGAGACTGCCTTGCTTTCCGACTTTGTGTTAAAGAGTTTTTCTTCTTGTGCTGATGCTTTGCGGGACAAAGAATAACTGCCATAGGTGGTAATGCCCACACCAGCCATCAACATTTCCCATCTCCTCCAACCCTAAATTCTCACTATGTGAAAATAGCAAAGAGATTTGGGGGCTCCCTCCCCCCACCTACCCAGTTATAGGATGGACATTCTACCACACGCACAGGTGGAAACCACTCTTACCAAAGCTCAGTCATAGGAGGGTTCCACACTAGTAGTGGCAAGCTGAGAAGAGCCAGTGCCCAAAGCAGTGAATCAGTTTGGAAAGTTAGTCAATCTATAAGAAAATAAAGCTTCAAAGACCTCACTAAAGAAAGTGATGGTGGGCGGGCCACGGTGGCTCAGCAGGTAAGAATGCTCGCCTGCCATGCCAGAGGACCCGGGTTCGGTTCCCGGTACCTGCCCATGTAAAAAAAAAAGAAAGTGATGGTGTGTGTGCTGGGGAAGT
>PVIY010044167.1:0-19877 GCA_004026745.1 Myrmecophaga tridactyla
GGCGGCCTGCAGTCCTATGGCTTGAACGCGAGTTGTCCCCGCCTCTGAGGAGCCGTCCCTGCCTCGAGCGGCTGCATGGGGCCCAGTTCTGGCTTCATGCTGGCCTGGGACGGCACCGGGTCGGGGGGGACCGTGCGTGGTAACGGAGGAGCAGGGACGCTCCAGAGCCCCGCACACCAGCCTCGCCGCCGTGCCACGTTGTGCCTTCGCTCTCCTACGCCCGCGTCTGCCTGGTGACTCACGTCCCCTAAGATGTGCTTGGAGTGAGCTTTCCGAGTGTCAGACGTCAAAGTGTTCAACTTCCTTGAGAAAAACATTTAAAAATAATTGTCTTCGGATCTCATCCGCAGACTACTGCTCAAAACCAGTTTTCTTTGGTTTGGGGCTGAGGGAGGTTCTCCTCATCCCTCCCGTCCTCGGTCAGTTTCTCCAGGTGCAGCTGTGTGTGGAGGAGCCTGCCCGGTGGGTGACCCGTCCATGCCAGCCCCGGGTACCCCGTCCACGCCCACCATGGGTGCCCCGTCCATGCCAGCCCCGGGTGCCCCGACCACGCCCGCCCCAGGTGTCCTGTCCACGCCCGGTGGGTGCCCCATCTACGCCTGCCCCGGGTGCCCTGTCCACGCCCGGTGGGTTCCCCATCCACGCCTGGTGGATGCCCCGTCTATGCCCGCCCCGGGTGCCCTGTCCACGCCCGGGTGCCCCATCCATGCCTGCTGTGGGTGCCCTGTCCACACCCACCCCGGCTGCACTTGTCCACCAGTATCTGTGAGGCCCAGGAACTTGGCCCTTAGCAGGACGCTGTGCGGTTGTCCTACCAGCTGGAGCTCTCCTTGGCTTCAGCTCTGCACTGACCACGTTCTCTGTCGGCTGTTCTGCATCAGCAGGGAAAAGGGATCTTTTTTATCAGTGGAATTCTTTCACAAGTGGGCGTAGAATTCCATCCACTGAACACCACGCAGCTGGTATCAAACACACGGTTTGCATCTCATTCCAAATGGCCCCCTTTCCTTCACCTGAAGGCTTCAGTTGTAGACTTTCCATTTGCTCCTCAGAGAAATTTGAAATGGTAAAAGTCGAGAACTGGAAGTCATGTGCAGAATAGTTTGTCCCAGGAGGAAGTGTCTCGTGGATAAAGGCACAGCCCAAATCACCCTGCGGCGGTGGGGCCAGGACGAGACCCAGGTTTCAGGCTCCAGGGCCTTCTCTGCCTTCCCTCTCCCTGCAGACCCTGGCCTGGGCCGAGGGCCAGCCTGGGGCCCCCCACTGTCGGCTCCCGGGGCATAAACACCTCACCCTGTTTCACTTTGCTAAAGATTCTGGAATGCGATATATAGAAACGCGCTGGCTTTTACAGTGGGATTTATTAACTTACGAGTTCCAGTTCTTAGCCATGAAAATGTCCCGATTAGGGCATCAACGGGGTGATGTTTGGCCGCCGGCCTCGGGGACACCTCTGTCAGCTGGGCAGGCATGTGACCACCGCCTCCTGGCCCTTCTCTCCCAGGTTTTGAGGCTTTCAGCTTTTGGCTTCAGTGGTTCTCTCGCAGATCCCTCTCTGGGAGTTTCTCTGTTTATCCTCATAAAGGGCTCCAGTAAAGGATCGGGACGCAACCTGGACTTGGCAGGTCGCATCGTAATTGAAACAACCTAATTAAAAGGTTCCACCCACGACAGGTCTGCTCCCACAGGGTGGATTAAAAGAACATGGGCTTTTCTAGGTACATAACAGCTTCAAACCAGCACCGTACACACACGCGCGTGATCCTTTCATTTATGATGAAGTAAATACCCATGTGTTTGATATAATTTTTAAACTTTGAGGAGTAGCACTTTCCCTAGCCCTGACACCTTTTGACTTGGAGAAGAGAGATTTTGTGTTGAAGCAGAGGTTTCTGTGTTCTCCTTCATTATTTCTGAGGGTTCAAAGACTGCTGTGTTTCTGAGGATTGTAAAAGCCAGGTAGCTTTGTAAAGGTGAATGATGTTTACTTAGGGACATAGGGGTGTGGGGTCTGCCTGATCCTTTCTGTCCACGGGTCTTTCTCTCCCAAATGTGCACTTGACAAAGTATCATTAGGTTTTAATTCAAAATTCACCCATAAACTAGGCCTTCTGCTTCTTTTAGAACTCAGCCCATCATTGTATGCTTTTCCACCTCCTTTCTTTTCTACATTTTGGATCTTGAGCCTCCAAACCTTTCTGTGCTTTTAAATACTTACTACACTGTTATGCATACCTATTTATTTGATGTTTCCTTTTGTACTCCATGAGCTTTCGAAGTCAGGGGTTAAGCCCCTTTCTGCTAGGCCTGCAGTGTTAGCACATTGGCATGTTGATCTTGTCAATAAACATATTGATAACTGAATAGAGAGAAAATGGATGGGTAGATATGTTATGTCAGTCTGCATCTGCTGAAGGCAGAGTTAAATGTAAAAGATTTTATTACGGAAAACACCAAGAGAGAAAATGGGGGCAGGAGCTGAGTAAGGCTGGAGGGACATGCAAACCTGCCCTTGAGTGAAGAGAGAGGGAAGCAAGGGTGGTGGCAGCTTCCTGGACCACAGAGCCATCTGGGAGGTTGAGTATGGCCAGTGGAGAGTCCTCGAGCTAACGCTGACCACTAAGGAACCCTGGGCCTCCAGGCCCGGGCCTGGCTCGGCTTCCCTACTACCCTCAGCCACCGGCCTCTGGCAAGCGGGGGCATTGATTGCATTGCAGGCCAGGGGGTCCCTTGGCCAGTTACGGTCCCATAACCCGAGGTCTGGGTAGCACAGCCTCGTGGCTGCTGCACGTGGGAGGGCTTTTAACTTCTGGTATTGGGACCGCCTTAGGGGGCCTTCGAGGGGTGCTGGAAGTGGAGGTTAAGAGGCCTCTGGGCACCGATTGCTTTTCTCCTCCCGGAAAGGGGACGAGCCTTTCCTGGTGTTACCTGGCTCAAGAGTCAGGAGATACTGGGGTTCATAGAGGAAGGCATGTGCATTTGTATATATCACACACACGGGCTTATATATATATATTTTTTCGGTAGAAGAACAGTGATTGCCAATGTGATTTTTGAGGAATGGTGGTGTAAGCGTGTCTAAAAGGCCATGGGGTAGCTAGGATCTGCCACTCAGTTCTGGAGGCCATCCTGGAGGCAGTGGCCCATGCTGGAGGTGCCAGCCCAAAAGAAGCTCGCAAAGCTGCCTCGGCTGCATGTACTTTTTGGGACTGTGCCCTGTGGGTTCTGAGCCCTGTGACATGGTAAGGGGGTTACTGGTCCCTCATGTTGGACGCCAGGAGCCCAGAGGTCAGTGATTTGCGGTCAGGCCAGTGGTCTTGGCCTGGTGCCCCCACCCACCTGCCTCGTCTTGGTCTGGTCCAGTGTCACTCAAAGTTTCTGGTCTAGGGGATGCTGGACCCCTCCGGCCCTGGAAATGCCATTGCATGTGGTGGTGGGGGCTCCTGCTGGGGGGTCCCTGCATGCAGCTCCTCTGGTGGGGGGGTTGCAGCTCTCCTGGTGGAGGGGGTTCCTGGTGGAGGGGGCTCCTGGTGGCGGTGGGGCTTCTGGTGCGGGGGGGAACCTGGTGTGGGGGAGCTCCTGCACGTGGCTCCCCTGGTTGGGGGGCTCCTGCACTTGGCTCTTTGGGGGCTCAGGGGTGGACATCGGACGGGTGCCAACGTCCCCCCACGCTGCGTCTCCATGGCTCGGCCTCATTGCTCTCTAAAGCCCTTTGCACGCTCACCTTTGGTTCCTTTGATTCTAATTCCTAGTCCAGCCATTTTCACACCTTCAAGCTTTAAAACATATATTTATAAGAAAATAAAAGCCAGTACATACATGCAGCCATTTAATCAGTAAGAAAATGCTTGCAAGCACACCATCTATTTAAACACGTGTGGGCTGTCACATTAAAGTCAAAATAAGGGACAGATTTTTAATGTTGTGTGTTGTGGAAATTCTCAGTTTTAGTCCATGCATTAGGTGAATGCTCAGAAATGTGCGATATTTATGAACAGTCACAGCCTCCTGCATTTCTGGCTGGAGAGATCTTATTGGGCTCTTGCTTCAGGAAGCCCAGACTGTGGGTGGAGTGGGGGTGAGTGGGGGGAAGTGGGGCACCCCCTGCGCCCCACCCAGGGCGTGGCTCCCCTGCGGACAGGCCCCGCCGGTGCCCTGCCTTGAATCTCCCCCCAGCCTGGCTGTGAAGGGGCTTCCTCTCCTCACCCACATTTTGTGCTCACTTTATCTGAGCTGGGCCAATTCGAGGCAGCTCCCGCTGCCAACCTCAGTTTCCCCGACGCCCCGAATTCAGAGTCTCTGTGCTGACTGGGAAGGAGGCTTCTGCCTCTCCACCTGGCCTGCTGCTCTCTGTGTGAATAGACTTCTTTTAACTGTGCCATGTGGGAATCGGCGCGAGCCCCCAACCCTTGGGACTAACCTCAGAAAATGCATTCCATGCTCCATGAGGGCTCCTTTTTCTTTCTTATGGAGAAGTTGTAGGTTTACAGAAAGATCATGAAGAAAATAGAAAATGCAGATTTCCCAAATACCTGCCCCAATTTTTAACAATTTGCATTAGTGTGTTACCTTTGTTACAATTTTTGAGAGAATGTTATTATAACTGTGTAACTATAATTGTATAATTGTATAACTACGGTTCCTAGTGTACTTTAGGATTTACTGTTTGTGTTTAAAATTTTTGTTCTAGCAACAAACATTCCACATAAAATTCCCCTTTTAAATGCATTCAGATATGTGGTTCAGTGGTTTTAATTACATTCACAAAAGGGTTTCTCCAGGAGAAAAAAGCAAAAATATGGATACAACTTGTAAGAAATGAGTCATCGTCTCACTCAACCTAACGCTGCACTGGGAATCAGGAGGTAAAGGGCGAGGGCGAGTGCCCGGGCAGAGCCTGGCCTCCTGGAGCGCGGTGGGTGCCAGGGGCTGCCCCACATCCAGCCTGACCGGCCCGAGGTGGAGCCCCTCCTGGGGGGCAAGCCCCTTGCCCACCGCGCACACGAGAGTCTGAGCTCAGGAATGGCGCGGTTCCTCGCCCAAGGCACATGGGGGGAAGTGGCAGAAGTGGGGTGCGAGCCCGGGAAGGCTGGGAAGCCCCTGACCCCCACGATGCACTCCTCCCACGAGGCCAGGCTGCGTTCTCAAGCGAGGGCAGGAGAACGTGTCGAATGAATCACCCTGCAAGTCCTGTCCAGGTGAGTTCCGAGGGGGCCAGGCTGAAGTCATGGTCCTTCCAGTCTGCAGACGAGGGTATGTGCCAAGGTGTTTCCACCTCTGTGGCCTCCTTTAATTAATCTATCCCAGATGGGGACCTTTCAAGACAGGACCCCCGGGCGCAGTGACCTGGTGGTCTGCGGCTTGGAGAACCGGGGGCCAGGCTTCAGCTGACGCTGAGCACATCAGCTGTGCTGGGGGCGATGCCGCCAGTGGGAATTCCTCTCTGGCCGAATGGAAACATTGCCGTGATGTGGTGAAAGTCATCCAAATGACTAGAAAAAAGAAGCTTCTTAAAATTTTCTAATAGAAAGCCTCAGAGACACCTGATGCTTGCTGCCAATTGCAACTTCCAATAGCTTGTCGTCTTTGAACCCGGTATAAGAAAATCTCTAAAGCCTAGTCAATTTCAGGGCTCAAGTTTTGAATATTGTATATCTTAAAAATTCTATTTCTGAAATGTATCTGGTATCCTGCCCCCTGTCTGGTATCCTGCCCCCTGTCCCGCCGCTCTGAAGCTTTAATATCATACTAGAAGACAACAGGCAGCTGCATGAGTTTCTCCTCGTGCTCAGTAGAAACTCTTTCCAGACCAACTCATACACAGCGCCAGATCGCCTTCCCTGCGACTCAGAGATACTACCCTTTATTTAAAGGTTTTCAAGATTCTCCAATGCTTAAGAATTTAAGTGCAAACTCAGTGGCCTCTAAGACACGGCATTCTGTGTGTCTTCTACAAAAGCTGCCGCCCGGCAGTTCTGTGCCGGTCCCATCTGGCAGAGGTCCTGTGCATCCCCTCGGGTGGAAGCCCCCCACCTGTTCCATTCCCAAGCCCTGAAGTCATACTCATCGTCAAGCACAGCCCCAAAGCAAGCTTCTCCAGACGGCAAGGTTCTACTCCCCGCCAGTAAGCCATCGTTCCGCCTTTGCACATGCACGCCACATTTCATATTCCACTTAGAACGCTTTTTAATTTCCCTCGTGGTAGGTTAAATTGTAATTATCTTATGCCTTTCTCTAGACACTGAGCTCCTGACATGCTGCTCCTCTTTACCTCCCCTTGGGCTGCTTTTCACAAGTAGGTTGTCACTAAATGTTTGTTGAGATGGCCTCAATTTGCCTTTCAAACACCTCACAGTGAATTCTATTTCAGAGAAAGTTTCAAAATTTAAGAAATTTGCCAGTATGTCTGCATCAAACAAGAATTTATGCACAAAGCACATTCCTCGTTAATTGTCTCAAAGGTAGAAAGGTGCATAGATAAAGCTAATGAGGTTCCCCGGGAAACTAAGGAGTCTTAGAATAATAATAATAACAAACAAAATTTGTTATAAAGCCCAAAGGATAGGGTTATAACTTTACTCCTCGGCTGCTTGGCAGATCTCTTCTGAGGAAAGATGCGGGTGTACATGCAGCCTGAGGGTTCCACCTGGATGCTGGACACAGAGAGATGCCCACTATCTGTGAGACAGTGTCCTGCTGAAGTGTGGGAGGGACATCCAGCTCTTTCTTTATGAGGAAAATGGACTCCACTTTCAGTTTTGTCTCATTTTAAAAATTCAATCATTTGATACCTGTGCATTCCTAATATTTTTGAAGAAGTAACTTCAAAACAGCCCTCTTCTTGCTTTCATTGCAAGCCAGGAGTCCAATTTCTTTGTCCATTTAGGCCTTAAACTTTAGATCATTTGAAGTGCTTTCTGAAAGCTGGCTTGTGGGCAGCAATAAACTGCATTTTATGCTGCAGGTTGATAATATTATTTTTTCCTGTGCTGATCTGAACTGCTGCTGTCTTCTCAATTTTGTGGGAGAGTTAAGTAGTAGAGTACAAAAGAATGCTTGAAATGCAGCTTTTGCTTAGGAAATTGAGTTGCACCTGCCTGGATTGTAGATGCTGGCACAAACAAAAACAGTGTTATCTGGTGAGAGGTATGAGATCTCACAGTCTCAGGGTGTTCACTGTTAACTCGGGGACGACAGTAATACCCACAGCACAGCACCGTTGTGAGAACTGAGGTGTGACGTAGAAGTGGAGGGCAGAGCTGGTGTATTTCTGTTCAACGCGGTGGTAGTGACACTGCAGGATAGGACCCGCTCAGCCCTGTCCACGATGCTGTTGAAGAATGCGTCCTGACGTGGGAAATGCGTAAACCAGAAAGCAGGTCACAAAACAGTATGTTCCATTTGAAGTAAAAATTTATAAGTGGGCTAAAAAGCATTGCTTTTATCCATGATTAAAAACTGATGTGAAAAATCATATGCCCCAGAATGCCCTCATCTCAGTCCCGTCACTCATGTCCAGATGTCCAGTGCTGTTTGGGTTGCCAGCCCCTAGCGCCCTCGCCCTCTGGTGTGTCTGTGAGACCCGCAGTGCGAGTGTGTTACCCCCAGTGTAGCCTTGTGTAGCCTTTCTTTCATTTCTAAGCCTCTGAATCAGGAGGGAGGCTAAGGCTTCTACTGGCAGCACCCTCCTGAAGTCAGAATGGGTCATTCGTGCTTGTGCGATTGGGTCCATTTGTGTAAACTCTGAACTGGAACACTCTTGAACCCTGCCCACAACTTCAGGTATATAGGAAGCTTTTTCCCCCAAGAACCATCAGTTTTGTCCAAAAAGAGGCTGAGGAACCTGAAGACATATTTTGACCTTGTCTCACGTTGGCACCTGATACACTGATATTATAATTCCCGTAATCTGTAGGGTGTGGCAGAAATGGCCAGTGTCTGCCAGATACGTGTTCTCGTGCTGTGCATTTACCCTGTAGCCACGGCCACGTGCTGCCGCGTGGCTGCCAAATGGGAGCAGAAGCAATGGGTCACTTCCAACCTGCCTCTACACACGTGTGACCCTCCATGCACGTTTTCTCTCGTGGCGGGCCACAGTGGAGAGGTGATCTGGAGACCACACCATCAGGACACGGTGCCACCCGCTGGCCCGGCCCTGGAGAGCGACGTCTGCCCTGAACGCTCGCCCACTGCCCTACAGTCTGCTGTGCTTGAGCCTGTATTTATTTTTACGTGTGTTTGTGATAGCACGTCTCCTCCTCTACCTGAAATACTGGACTTTGATAGTTTCCCAGCCCTGAACGTGATGCTGTATTTTTGTTCATATGATGGAAGAAAGACAACTATATTTATCAAGCTTGATTCTTATATCCATTCTCACTGGCAACCCCCAGTGTTGCAGCTGCACCGTTTCTTGCTGCTCCCACAGAGGCCCTCAAGCCCTGCTCTAGACCAGCTTTCATCCTACAAAATCTGTCAAAGACCTTCAACAGGCATTTACAGTGGCTTCAGGACAGATACAAACAAATCAGAAATCCTGGCGAAGTCCTTCACCGTCATTCTTGTTGAAATAATCATATCATGCGTGGAAGAAAAAGAGAATCATCAAAAGGACAAAGAGAGACATGACCTTGAATGCCAAAGTTTATTACTTCATCAGCCTCCCCCTTAGCTTTAGTGAGCTATTTAATTTTATAAGGAAATAGTCCATGCACTGAACAGGAATGCATAATTTAAGCTCCCTAAGAAATTCTTATAGCTCTTCTTTTGTTTTAGTTTCTGGCAGACTGCCCAGACTTGAAATAAGCGTTACGGGCTCTGCATACTATTAAGAGGAAATGGGGGATTGGGCAGTATTATTGCATTTCAAATTTCAATCCTTTAATAAAGGAGGGAAATGAGAACACCTTGCCTTTTTGTCTGTCAAAGTTCTGAAAAGAAACGGGCGCTGAGATCCTGGAGAGATGAGACGTGAATAACTGAAGGGGGCACAGCGGTTCCGGGTGGTCCCCGTGCTGTCTCCTGGGCTCCAGCCCTACACTGAGATCCTGGAGAGATGAGACGTGAATAGTTGAGAGGGCACAGTGGCTTCGGGTGGTCCCCGTGCCATCTCCTGGGCTCCAGCCCTAAGCTGAGATCCTGGAGAGATGAGATGTGAATAGTTGAGGGGGCACAGCAGTTCCGGGTGGTCCCCGTGCCATCTCCTGGGCTCCAGCCCTACGCTGAGATCCTGGAGAGATGAGACGTGAATAACTGAAGGGGGCACAGTGGTTTCGGGTGGTCCCCGTGCCATCTCCTGGGCTCCAGCCCTATGCCGAGATCCTGGAGAGATGAGATGTGAATAGTTGAGGGGGCACAGCAGTTCCGGGTGGTCCCCGTGCCATCTCCTGGGCTCCAGCCCTACGCTGAGATCCTGGAGAGATGAGACGTGAATAGTTGAGGGGGCACAGTGGTTCCAGGTGGTCCCTGTGCCGTCTCCTGGGCTCCAGCCCTACGCCGACTTGATTGAAGCATCAGGCCTTTGGCCGACGTCCTCTGGGCTTCATTCTCTGTCTTCTGGCGGAACACTGCTCATCGTCCTTCCCTCTCTGGCCTGGCCCATCTGTTGCCAAGTTTGTCTGATTTTGCCAGGTTGCCTCCTCCTCATAGAACCGGTGAACCCCTCCTTTCTCTCCTTGACCACTTAGCTGCACCCCTTGCTTTCTTCACTCTTTTTCTTTCCTTTTGAAATGTCTCAAAGCAGGTTCAGGAGTTCCTCTCTTCTGAAGCTTCAAATAAGCCCAGTGCTACGGAGAGTGGGCTCTGAAGACAAAACAAGAAAGGAAATGCTTTCCAGTTCCTCTATCCCTGACTGAAAATCATAAATTAAACCTTATTGAATGATTGATTTATTAAGAATTAATCCTTCTGAACAGGGGATATTTTTACTACATTTAAACACGATTTTATTTGGACTTCCACTTGTACTCCGTATCAGGAATGCCTCCACTGTGGGCACTGAAGACCCCCCTGAGGTTTCCTGCCCAGGGACCGGCGTCCCAGCCTCAGGAAAACGCCCCTCGCCACAGAGGCTCTGGCCGTGGGACCTGTTCAAGTGCAGCCACTTGGTCCTGTGGTCAGTTAGGATGGACGAGGGCATAAGAAAGACGCGCTGGTTCGTTCTTTCATCCATCTATCTACCGAATCTACCTTCTATCGTCTATCTACCGAATCTACCTTCTATCTATCTAGTTTCTCCATCTTCTTTCTTTCTTTCTTCTGTCCTCCGTCTGAGCTGCGCCTTCAGAAAACTCAGCATACATGAAGGATAGAACGAGCCACCCAATGACCCACACCGAGAGGAGAATGTGACAAGTGACACAGAAACAAGGGCAACTTCACAGGAGGCTGCGCTCCTGCCCTGTGCAGCAGAGAAGGAAGTCAAGGCGTCCGGTCGCACTCGAGAAGGGTGGACGCGGTCAGGCAAGGCTGGGTGATGGCGTTTGATTCTGAACTGAATGAAGAGAAAAGGACCCGGGGCTGGAGGAGGGGATGAGGCCATCTGTGGTTACTCAGATCTGACTGAAGTGGGAGGTGAAGAGGAAGACAAGTACCCAGTCAGGGAAGGCAGGTTCTAGGAATTTCCCCCGGCAGTGTTTTCTATTCACCCTTCAGAATCGTCACCCTGGCTCAGCCTTCCTGACACCCCTTCTGAACCCCGACAGCTGCCTTCCGCTCCGTGTCTGTCTCTACCCTGCCACACGAGGGGCAGCTTCTCTCTTAGTCTCGCAATACGATGGAAGGTCATGGAGAACAGAACAGCGTCTCATCCCTGCGCTTCTGGAAGCAGGACGGGCTCCCGCCGCACAGGAAGGCGAGGGCTGTCGGCTTTTGTGGGTTGAGTGGGTTCGACCCAAGTTCGGTCTTTTCAGCATCCCGTGTGCTCAGTGCCTGGTGACGGCCTCGTAGGCAGCGTCCTCTGTAATGTCCATCTTTGGTATTGACGTGAGTGTCGACCGTAGGCCTGACTGCAATGAGGAAAAAAGATATGTCCAAGGGACTGTAATTTTACCAAGGACATAAGTGGATTGCTGGAAACCATTTTATAGCAGATAATCAGAAAGATGGAATCTTCCCAAAAGCTAAAAGTTACCGAGTGACTCACCTAGAAACTATATAATTATTTCAGCTATTAAAATTTTTATCTAAAGCAATTTCTATTTAGAGAACAACGTATGGCAGAAAGACATTTGCATGCCTGGATGAAATGGAGGCATGGTTCCTCTAATCTACATCAGTTCAGATCCCATGGTTTAGGTCTATTCAACGCGGAATGGAAAGGGCGTTTAAAGACAAACTAGAGGATAAAAAAGTTAATCGCTTTAAAAACCCCAACTTCTTGTTTAATGACTCATAAAGCATTGTAGAGTCAGTGTTAGGGTAAGTTTTTAAGAAACTGAACTTTGCAGTCAGCCAGGCTGTGGCTTTCCTTCCTGCCTTGGTCCTGTCTGGCTGTTCGTTCTCCACAAATCACTTCTCGGCCCTGAATGTCGATTTCCCGCCTGTGGAGCAGGGACAGCGCACCCCCAGCCGGGTGGGCAGTGCAGCACTGACTCTGTGGTCACTTGTCTCCTGTGTTCAGGTCACAGTGACGGTCACTCCGATGGAAGCCTGAAATGGACGGTGCTGGCCGTCTGGCGATGCTGCTGCTGACCAAGGAGGGTCAGCATCCAGGAGCAGACCCGGGCGAGGCAGGTGGACATGGGTCACCCTATCCACTGCGAGTGGCCAGAATCTCATGCAGGTCAGCAAAGGCTTCCGTCCTGCCGCGGGGGCGTCCGCCCTTCTCCCCCACCACCTGGGGGCGGTTTTACCGTGGGCTCCGGCGCCCGGGGCCGGGGAGCAGCAGGCTGAGGTGAGGACCCTGGAGCACAAAGGGCTTTCATATTTAACTGAGTTTCGGGAGACCAGCCGCCCGGGTCTGCTGGGACGTGGGATTTCCAGGGGGTGGGCCAAGAGGCGTCCTGGGCCAGGCTGGGCGAATTGGTCACCCCTGGGGCCTGCCCAGGCACGGAGCTGCCCCCGCGGGGAGGGCTTGGGTGGCCACTGTCCCCGGCCACCAGCCCCGGGTGGGGTCTTTCTGTGCTGGGGCGCCCGTCTCCCCGGCCCCAGCATCAGCACGGTGGGGTGGGGCCCCCTGTGGGTCCCAGCCCTTGGGGAGTGTCGAGAGGCGTGGAGAGGACAGACCCGCATGTCCCTGTAATGCCCGCAGCCACCGGGGCGGCCTCACTGCTGCGCTCTGGCCTCTCTTCCTGGCCGCGCCCTCCCGTCCGCCCCACGGCCCGTGTCTGCAAGCACACGTGTCGCGCTGCACTGGTCACTCGGCACCGGCCCTCAGCAGCCCTTCCCCACCCCTCGGCGCAGGCCCTGTCCCGGGTCACTGAGGAAGTCCCCTGGACACAAGGCATGAAGCCTGGAGGTGGTGTGGGTGTCCAGTGCCCTTTCCTGTGCAGACCACCCTCCGTCCCGGTGTGGCCGCAATGAGTGTCTTTGTAAATATTCCTCTGCACTTGGAATTATTAGGTCAAAAGCAAGATGTGTATTTGTTTTGTGTTGCAAAACTTCCCTTGTTTTGTCCTTTTAGTTTCTGGGTATTTTTGTAGCGTCACTTTTGCTTTTATATGTAGTTCTTTAAAAAAAATTTTTATTAGAGAAGTTTTGGGTTTACAGAACGATCATGTATAAACTTCAGGATTCCCACACACCTCCCTGCCGACACTTGCGTTGGTGCGGAAACTTTGTTACAATTGATGATAACACTTTTTTTTGTAATTCTACTATTTTTAAGTAGTAGTTACATTTGCTCCAATTGATGAAAGATTACTAAAGTAGAACTAAAACTACTGTCCACAGTTTATGTAGGGGTATGTTTCTTTATATTACTGGCTTGTTATTACCATCTTTTCACATGTTTCTTTATTCTATTACTTCTCTACCCTTTCACTGGATAAAGGAAATGCCAGTCACAGTTTTACAATCACACAGTCACATGATAAAAGTTGTATAAAGTTATACAGGCATTATCAGAGATCAAGGCTACTGGATTAGTTCAACCATTTCTGGTATCGCCTCCCAGCTATTCTAACACACTAGACGCTAAAAAGAAATATCTGCATGGTGAGTCAGCAGTCACACCCATTTGTTAAATCCTAGAGTCTCAGGTACTCAGGTACCCCTCCTCCCTCCCTCCCTTGACCCCTCTGACTTCTTCCTGCGGGGAAGGGGTGTCGACCTTATGGGGTGGAGGGATGGAACTTGGCTGATGCTCTTGGAGAGCCTGGCACCTCTGGTTTGGGCTTATCTGGCCTAGGAACAATCTGGAGTATGATAAGTATATTCTGAAAAACTAAACTTAATGGGTAAATAGAGTCTTAGAAAGAGCCAAGGGTATTCCTTAGGGTTTTCAGAAATGCTTGGTTAAGGTCTGGCATGCTATGGTGATTCCAAAGGCAGGATTTTGATGCATATTTTTCAAATTACTTTCAGAAATTCTATGCTGATACATGCTCTTCAGAAGGGATGAGAGAACCATGAATAACACTGGTTATTGCTATTGAAATATTTTTGAGAATTTGGCAGCTAACCAAAATATTTGCTTTGCTTGAGCTTGCATCCTTTTGTTTTTAGATAGGACAAAATATATTTTACATGCTCATTGAACTGACATATTTCTTTTTTTATGTTGCTCATTGCTTTGCCATGTAATCAGAATTCCACTTCATTTTTGTCCCTTGTGTTCTTCATAACACAATTTTCACTATAAAATTTTCAAACAGAGTGAGCATATAAAGAAGAAAAAAGAAAAGTAACTTTTATCTGTTTCCCAGTCCCCATATTCCAAAATTTTGCTTATTTTGGGAGTTACCACTTGTCATGAGGCACTTTTAAATTCATTTCCACAAGCGTATATGTGCACACACACATGAGCGCCTGCAATACAAATTTCTCCATGGCCTGCTTTATTTTTCTTCACAATATATCTTAATTTATTCATGTCAGTACATTTGAAATGAACTCGTTCTTTTTAATGACTGCATGGTGCTCTGTTTTATGAACGCTTTATTCACTCATTTCTCTCTCGTTAGATAATCATATTCCTCCAGTTTCCCTCTTAATAATACAACAGAGAAATGAAAATATTGCACATATGTCTTTGTGCACCAGAAAGAGTATATCTATAGAATAAATTCTAGAAGAGAAAATGTTGGGCCAAAGGCTACATATGACATGTATTAAATTAAAAAAAATACTGCAAATTGTCATCAAAATGCTTTATAAATTAACATTATTACAATGTACCTGTGCACACTTCCACATCCCCCAATGTTCTCAAATATTAATATTATTTTATCAATAAATGCAATTCTATTATTTTAATGTTGAAATCTAATAGCTGAAAGGTATCACATTTTAGTTTTCTTTTGCATCTCCTTCATCAATAGATAATTTATATTTTTGAACTTGTGACTTACCTGTTTTTATGCTTTGACTATTTTACGTTTGGGTTATCTTGTTTTATTGGTTTGTTGAAATATATGCAATGTATAATAATGCGTAATATATAATTTAAATACAGAATACATAAGATATGCAATATAATATGTAATATGAGAATATATAGTTATATGATAAATTACATATGGCATATAATATGTATCATATGTAATATATAATAAGTGGTATACTTGTTTAACACATGACATCTAATACAGAGCAGATATATAATATTTAATGAACAATTCCCAAAGAAAATCTACTGTGTCATTTGTGTGGTAGTATTTATTACAAATGTTGCACATATTTGTCACAATTTACCACTTGTATTTTAACTTTATTTATTATACAATTCATTGAACAGAAGTTTAAAAAAATTTGTTTTTTAGTCAAATCTGTAAAACTTACCCTTTAATGAATTTTGGGTTTGGGATTTTCCATCTCAATATCATAAAAACTTTTTTCATGATTTGTATTTGTATCATTTTAATCACTAGAGATTAAAAGTATGCTTTAATATCTTTTAGGACAAATTCCTTAGTAGAGTGATATTTCTCAAATTTTTAAACTATAATTGTACACATTTCATTTTAGGGGACTTTAGAATTAGGTTGTTCGTGTAAATGCACATATCCTCCTGTAGTTTTGATTTGTATTGGTTTGAATTTGAACATTGATACTTAAAAATATTGAATTTTTCTCTTGAAAGATCATGTTGTAGTTTTTGTGTCATTTCCACACACCACTCCTTTTAATTTCTTCACATCGAGCTTACATTTATTTATTTGTTTGTGAATTTCAGTCCTAAGTATTTTATGATATTTAAAAATTTTATTTGTTTTGTTTGTGCTGTTTGGATTCTGGTTCATATTTTTCCTAATTCATTTATACCTTCCTGCTGCTTGTACTATTTTTGTGATGCATTCCAGTGCTACATATATTTTAAAACCCCAAATTATTATCATTATTTTGTATAGTCATTATTTAGTTAGTATTCATTTATATATAGCACTCATTTGCCTACCACTCCCTTTCTTTGCCTGTTTTATTCCTCTTTATTCTAATCTGCAATTTCTTGTTTGGCTCTGGGATAATTTCCTTTCTTTGAACAGCTCTCTTTAGTATAGTGGGTTTTTCCTTCCTTTTTTTTTAAGTGCTGGGGTGTTGGTGGGAAATTCTTCTAAAAATTTCAATACTACATTTTAAATTTTGTCATTTTTTTCTTCCATCATTTCCACTGATACATCTGTAGTCAGTCTTAACTGTTCTTTATGGGTGATGCATCTTTATTTCTCTAGCTTGCTTCACGGTTTGCCTCTTTCTCTTCTCTTTTCACCAGTCTGGCTGTGGTGTGTGCAGGGTCAGTGCTCGGTGCATGGGTTCTGTTTAGGATATGCAGAGATGCTTGAATATGTGCAGTGGTACCTTTCATCCGTTTTGGAGAAAATTTGAAGCCCCTCTCTCTTTTCAAATATGCTTCTTCTCCGTTCCTTCGCTTCTCTTGTCCTGGTCCTTTAATTTACACATACGTATCTTCTAGTCCCGTATTTATCTATTGTTATTTTCTATATTTCCCTTTCTTATCCTTTTATATGTGTCAGTGTGGATGTTTTTCATTGGCCTGTCTTCCAGTTCACTAATCCTAATTTCTGGTTTATCTGTTACAATACCATGTAATGTGTTCTTAATTTCAGATAGGGGATTTGTCAGTGAAAAACTTCCCTTTGGTTCCTTCTTATAGATATGCCTCTTTGTAAATTCTCCATAATGTGTTACATCTTCTCCTATTTTAAAATATAATTACAGATATGATGTCTGTATCACTTACACAAGTTTCTATTGTCTCTTCTCTTGAATTCCAGCTGTACGGTCTCCTTTTTAGGCATGTCTAGTACTTTTTTTATTGAATAAACTGCATGTGAGAATATTTGGAAGTTATTTTCCCTATAGAAGGGGCTCATCTTACTTGTTTTATTAGAGAAGTTTTCAATTTACAGAAAGATCATGTACAAAATATAGAGTTACCATAAATTCTCCCTCATTGTTAACATTTTGAATTTGTGAGGTACTTTGTTACATCTGATGAGAGAGTGTTCTTATAATTCCCCTTAGCTGTACCCGCAGCCCACATGGGGGTTTAATGTTTGTACTGCACCCTTCTGTGGGTGTTTTCTCAGCTCGGTTGTAGCGATCTCTGCAGCACCTGAAAGTGCCCCTTTGAACCGCACTCAGGCTTGTGCACGGATGGCCACTGTGGTCTCTGGACACCGCTGCACGTCCCCAAGACGCGTCCATCGTCTGGCTCCGGCCCCCGTCCGCCCGCGTGCCTGGGTCCTGTCTGCTGAGGACAGCTGTGTCACACCGGGAGACACACGGGCCTGGCACCACTTTCCCCAGGTGGACGGTGGAAGGCGCCTCCTTTATCTAGCCAGGGACTTCCAAGTTGAGCCCCAAAGGTTGCAGCTACCTCTACTTCACTCCGGGCCTTTTGGAGTCTTTACCTGAGGCCCTGGGAGGGTTTCCAGTCTCTTTATTGGGGTATCCTGAACTTAAGTGTGTTGCATTAAGGTCACTTTATTTTCTGAGTGATTTATGGCCTATCTAGTCAGTGTTGCATTGTGGTCCTCAGTCAGATGACTTCATTTCAGCTGTTCCAGGAGAGACCAGAGCCCTGTGCCCTCGAGGCCATTCCCCCGAGCCCCGAGCGTCTTCCTCTTCGGGTTGGGGAGACGCTCAGTGCGCGTCTGCTGGGCTTACTGACGTGGCTACGCTTAGTCATACACACGTGCCTCGTGTTTGCTTCGTTTGCTTGCTTTTTTTCTCTTATCTTATTTTCTTTTGGATTAATAGAATTTTTGTTACTGGGGATAGTAACAAAATAATAAATAACAAATAAATAAATAGATAAATAATTCTTTTATTATTTTAGAATTTAGAGGTTCTATTTCTAGTCAATTGGTGATTATCCTTTCATAACACAATCAAAATCCAAATTTAACCACACACACACGCACGCATTCCCTTCTGAGCAAAGCAGGCTGCTCAGTACGTTTTCTTTCCCTTCAGAACCAGCGACCCCCCCACCCCCTCCCCGTACACATAACACGGCTGAGACACTCCTCATTTCCTTTCTATTTCCACAATATTTTTTACTTACAGGAATAGTCCTAATGATTATTTATTTAGTTTCACCTAGTGTTTTATTGATAGATTTGTTCATCATTGCTCCTTGTATCCCTTTTCTTTCTTTTGGATATGTGAAATGCAGCCTTTATTGAATTTTTTAGGTAAGACCTTTGAATAACAATTTCTCTTAGTATTTGGGTGACACAAAATGCTTTATTTTGCCCTCAATTTTTAACTTTCAGTGTTATGTTTCGTCATTTATCTCAGATGTGCTTTCCAAGTTCCTTATCCCTCCCCTGAACTGTTTAATTCTCCTGATGAGTTTTGAAATTATCATATTTTTTCATTTATAGATTTTCACTTGGCTTCTCTTGTTTTATAATCTCTTTTCCTTGCCATTTGCATATTTACAACTTCTTTATTACTTTGAACACTTGAAGGGTGCTTACTGTAAATTTCATTTTATTTGCTTGGCTTCTGCCACCTTCGTCCTCTAATTTGCTAATTCCACAGCTGTCTTTCTTGGTATTCCACTTTCACAAAATTAACTTTGGAGCTATAGTGCCTGGTATTCCCACATATGCACTAATCCGGGGACGGCTTCTCTGCAACATCTCACAGGTGCTGCTGCCGAGTTCCATGGATTCCTCAGTGTTAACCAACGTTTAAGCTAAGTTCTTAACTTAGGATTTTAGAAAATAGGTGTTAGTATAGATTGGGACTCAGAGCTAGGACTCTGATTTCTGGGGGAATCTCTTTCCAGTCACAGACTGGGAGAAATCCTCTGTTCTGTGATGCTGAGAACTGGGCAGCCTTTTCCAGCTCGTCCCACACCCTGCTGGGTTTCTATAATTTGGGATCTCTGGCCTCAGCTCCAGCTGCCGTGCGCTAAAACTCTGGCTCCTGATGTGTTTTTCAGATTCCAGTTCTTCTGTGAGGTCCAATGCCTCAAATGTTGGTCCTTTTACCTATCAGTCTTTTTTTCCATTCCTGGAACGTAGAAAATTCCCACTGACTTTGAGCAACTAAAAAATAATTTAATTTCCTGGTATTTTAAAGTTGGAGGGGGAAATTCTTGTATTTATTCAAGTCACTGCCTTGCCCATAAATCTGTATTAAAGGCCATTAAAAGCAAACTCATGGCCATGTGACGGTGGCTCAGTGCAGAATTCTCGCTTGCCATGCCGGAGACCTGGGTTTGATTCCTGGTGCCTGCCCATGTGGAAAACAAAAAAACAAAAAAACAAGCTGTCACTGAGCCCACTGCAAAAATCCCTTTTAAGGAGGTAGTTGGACATGTGCACAGAGAAGTTTC
The DNA here is from genome assembly GCA_004026745.1 of Myrmecophaga tridactyla. Lineage (NCBI taxonomy): Eukaryota > Metazoa > Chordata > Mammalia > Pilosa > Myrmecophagidae > Myrmecophaga > Myrmecophaga tridactyla. The sequence continues at coordinate 18,974 of PVIY010044167.1, forward strand.
TAGAAGCTCCATCTCAGGAGCGGCAGCTGCCCAGAGCCTGGACATGTACTGCAAAGTCATGTTTCCTTTTATGTAGACTTGAAAATGCTGATTACGGTGAGGATGGAAACAGCTGATTCTTATCCAGGGTTTTCTCTGTGCCAGACACTCTTCAAAATGCTTTATTGACCCATTTGTTCCTCAAAACAACCTGTGGTGCTGATATTATGATTTACCGCTCATTTTTGTAGGTGAGGAGACTCACCCACGGTATAATACACGCTCTGCCCTCATCTGTGTGAACAGGGACACACGCGTCCTCAGATACCGCACGGGCGAGGAGGCGCCACCCAGCTCGCGTCGGTGTATTTAGAGTTTAGAACTGCACTCCAATCAAATAGACTCCCTATTTTAAAATGAAACAGATACAAGAGAAAATGGAGGATAAAATGGAGAAAAACGGAATATAATGGCGATAAAACGGAGTATAATGGAGCCTAAGAAAATACAGAGGATTGCTAGTACAGAGCAGGGAGCAGAAGGGCCCCTGGGGTCCCCCGGGAGCTGTGGGGGGCCGAGAGTTCCTGCGGCGGAGACGGCAAGTGCAACCCAGGCCACCGCGGGCCCTGTGCGCCGGGCACGTGTGTCGTGCGGACGCAGCGCTGTTCTGAAAGCAGCTTTTCACAGCGGGTTTGTTTCTTCCTTCAAGTTCATGTCCTGCCTTCCTCTCTTTCTCTGAAGTTTATTCATGCATTATCGAGAAGAAACCAGATGCTGAATTGAAATGACATGGTTCTGGTGAGAAACTTTCCCGTCTGTCCTTTAAGGAAGAGCACGTTATTAGTCTTGTCCATCCACATTCTTAGTAGATCACTTTTGCTTTCTTTTTAAATTTCTCTCTCGACCGGCTCCCAGTTCGCACGCT
>PVIY010044168.1:0-19868 GCA_004026745.1 Myrmecophaga tridactyla
GAGGTTAGGGGGCTAGGTGGAGTTCAGAACGTGGGCGACGCAGATAGAACGCAGGCGGAGGGGGAAGAAGAACGCGGTGGAAGAGGGGTTAGAACGTGGAGAAAGTAAATAGAACTCCCCGGAGGGAAACCGAAAGCTGGCAGCGGGGTGGGGGTGGGGGCGACAGATAGAACGCGGGGCGGGAGGGACCTGGGATGCGAAAGGGTTGGGGGCTGGAACGAGACGGGGGAGCTCGGGATTGGAGTGAGGGGAGGGGGTCGGATCTCGGCCCCGGGCTTCCAGGGCGGGGGCCCGGGAAGGCGCGCGGGCGGCGTCCCTAGAGGCCGAGGCGCGGCCCCCGCCCGTCGCCGCCACCGCCGGCTCCCGGACTCGCGCCCCCCGCGCGTCCACTCTGATTTCTTGGCCCATTTTTCTTCCTCTCCTGTCACTTCGGCGCTCGCCCTCCCGCCGCCGGCCGCCCCGCCGCGCTCCGCTTCCCGCTTCCCCCGGGGCCGCAGCCGGGCTCCGTGCCGCAGCGCCCCCTCCCACCCCCGGCCCGGACCTCCTCAGGCCCTACCAGGACCACGTATTCCACGCGTGTGACCCCTGCGTCAGTCGCCCCCCCAGAAGGGGCCAGCCTCCTGAAGATCCTCGGGGCAGCCCAGAACCGGGGACCAGGTCCCCAGGATTCTAGGCCCCAGCATCAGGTTCCTTCAATAAAGGGGTCTAGATACCCACAAACCAGGCATGTGAACCCCAACCTTTCTCAGAAACCCTCCAGCAGAAGGGACACCCCAGAATCAGACCCCGACTTGAGAATGGGTCACTCCAAGTCACATGAGTGGCCACCCGTACTCAGAAATACCGAGAACTAGAACCCCACCCAGTTACAGCCACCCCAAAATGAAGATTCTGGGTCCCAGCCACATTCACTCCTAAACAAGGCCTCCAGCTCAAGATACAGACCAAGGGAAATGAGCCTTAGTTCATTCACCCCAAAATATGTCAGTGACTGCACATCACCCCTAAATGAAGCATTTATTCTCCCAAACTTATTTACCCCCAAATTAAGCATCAGGTGTTCTGAAGTTGATACATCCAAATTTGGCCTTTCCCATTGAGCCCTTAAAAAATTAGGATACCAAGGTAAATCTCCTCCAATCTATACAAATAGACCCCCAGCTGCTGTCACCCCACTCACATGTGGACCCCTCCCCCATTCTCAATCACATGCAAACTGGAAATGGGGCTAAAAGTCAGTCATCTCTAGACTGAGCATTTAGGACCCTGTTACCCCAAAGTTTGACAACTGGATCCCCAGATTCAGCCCCAAATTAGGATATGAACCCTACCCAGCTTAAGACTCCCCCAAACTACACATCTGAGCCCCCAAACTTGGTTTCCATTAAACCAAGATCGGGAGCCTCCAGAAATCACCCTAAAACTAGGCCTCTACCATCATCCCAAAACTTTGCCTCTGGACCCCAACCTAGGCATTAGGACAACCACATTTTATAGCAGCCCCTCAAGTTGGCACTTCCACTCGGCACCAGTGTCAGCTCCCCTTAAAATACACATCTGAGTGTCCACCCTCATTCACCCCCAATCACAGCATTAGAAACCCCTCAATAAGTCACCCTAGAACCTAGTATCTAGTTTAAGAATCTAGCCTCCAAAGCTCAGACACCCCTGAAGTTAGGACTCTATGACACTGAGGCCCACCAATCCCAAAACTGCACTCTGGTTCTCAAACTTCAGTATCCCTATGCTAAACTTTAGGACCCCTATAGGCCATCACCCCAAGAAAAACACGTTGGATCGCCAGACAAGTCAAGAACCTTGAAATCAAGCATCAGAATCCTCAAAATCAGCTACCCTAAATGAAACTCCAGGAACCTCATAATCAGAGAGACCCAAACTCAGAATCTGGGGTACTGCCTCAAGCACCCCCAAGCCAAACATCTGTACCCCTAGACTCAGTGGGCCTCAGAACTAGGAATATGAACTCCTGCAGTTAGATGCCCCAAACTAACCTCTAATTTCCCGGGACTAGGCTTCTGGGTCTTAGCCCAGTTACCCGTCTTTGGGGACCCCAGTTATCCCCAAATGTGTTAACTAGGTCCCGAGGCTCATTCAGCCCCCAAATATGTATGTGGATTCACAGCCTGTCACCATTAAAATAAGCAGTAGCACCCCCACCCCCAGCAGTAATCTCCAAACTCTTCATCTCCACAGCCTCAATCAAGTCTCCAAACTAGTCCACCAACACCTCAAAAGGAGGAATCTGGGCCCCCAGTCTCAGCACAGCTAAGATGAAATAAGCATTAGGACCCCTCTAATAAGTTGTAAGCTCACCATCTGGGCCCTGAGGTCAATTAACCTCTGGATGAGGTATAAGACTCCTGAATGAAACCACCCTTAATCTAGGAATCTAGGATTCCCAACATCAGAACCTCCATATCAGTCACTCCTAGGTAGTTATATGGGTGAGTAACCTCAGCCACTCCTATCACCCCTAAACTAGGTAAAAGGAACCCAAATTCACCTCAAAATTTGGCAAGTAAGCCTTGAGGCACAGTGGGCCCCAAATTATATAAATGAATATCAGGACCTCATAATCAGCAACTCCAAAACTAGACATCTAGACACCCCTTCTCAAATGCCTCCCAAAGTTTAGGCTTCTGATATGTAAGAATGACAACCCTCCCAGAGGGCATCTGAAGACACAGTCAACTGCCAAACTTGCCTTATGGGCCCCAGCAATCACCCCAAAACCTGGCCTCTGGAGTCCCAGTTGGTCATCCCAACCTCAACATCTGTGCAGTCTGTATTAGGTACCCCCAAACTAGAGATATGAGTGCTTTGTCTTCACCACCCACAAAATAGAGCTTCTTAGAGTCTGAACCCCAAATTCCGTCACCCCCAAACTAGAGCTCTGGGTCCCCAGCCTCAGAAACTCTCATCTACACACCATAGTAAGTTACCTCTAATTTGGTATTTAGGGCCACAGCCTCTGTCAGCTCCGAAATTAGAAGACAGGCCCACAGTCTCCCTACCCCTGAATTAACCTTCAGGGCCCCACAGTCTGTAATATGCAAATTACAGAATATGCATCTGAACCCCACAGTTAGTTATCCACAAATTTTGCATCTGACCTCCCAGCTTCAGATACCCCCCAGGTCAGGCCTGTGACACCCAGTTCAGTGATCCCCAAACTAAGCCCAAACCTCAGTCAGCCCTAAAGTAATCAGTAGGACCCCCAAATTAAACATGTGGGCTGCCAAACTCAGTGACCCTGAACTAAGCATCAGGAACTCACAAACCAGTTGCTCTAAACTTGTCATCTAAGTCTCCAGATTCACCCTAAACTTGGCAGGTCAAACTCCACTGAAGGTCCCAGGACCCCCAAATTCTGTCACTATTAACATCGGCATCAGTAGCCACATGTAGCTCCCAGCCCCCACAGCCAGAGTTCCCTAGTATTGACACCTACGGCTTTAAGCCCCTCAGTCACAGTTACCCCAAAAGCAGACAGTCAGGCTTTCAGTATGAAATCATAAATGAGGCCCCAAAATGCCTTGTGTGTCGCCCAAACCATGCCATCAGATCCCCAGTTTATGTTTCCCCAGACTAGACAACTGGACTCCCAGCCTTTTATCCCAAAGCAGATGACCAGAATCCCTGTTTCTGTGCCCCCCAAGCAAGACACCCCTGGTCTCTGTCATGCACAAAGAGATAAGCAGAGCCCAAGTTAATTATTACACCAGGGTCCCCAATCTCTACCCTCCCCCATCCCGCAGTCCATCATCCCAGGCTAGATAATTGGCCTCACCCCAAATTGAGCCACTAGTCACACAAACTGGCCCCACTGCCCAGAGAAGGCAGTCTCCATCCTCCGGGACTGGGAGACTGTTCCCCGCCTGTATCACCCCAAATCAGGACCCTGAAGCTGGTCTCATCACCCCAAACTAGGCAACCAATCCCAGCCTCTGTCTTCCTCAAATGGGCAACTGACCCCAATCCCCGTCAACCCATATGGGACGAAAGGATTCTAGTCATTGTTACCCTGAACTAGAAAACAAGGCCAATTTTCCTATCACCCCAACTAGACAACTAGGCCTTTAGTCTCAGTCACCCCAAACATAACAATGGATGAATAATGTTTGCCACATCAAACCAGAACTCTAAGTGTCACCCCAAATTAGTAAACTGAGCAACCAGTCCCCAACCCAGCCTATACAGCTGAAATCCAGTCTTCACCAGTCCATCACAACAAAATGTCGTGGTACCCCAGTTTCTATGCAACAAACTAAACAACCAGACTCCCATCTCTGTTGCCCCCAATACACACAGGAACCCCAGTCTCTGTCCCACAAAACTAGAAAATTAGACCCCAGTCTCTGTCGCACAAAATTAGAACCAGACACCCACCCTCTGCCACCCCAAATACACTAAAAAAATTTATTTATTTTGGTTGTGGTAAAATATACATAATATAAAAATCATTCAAATGAGTTTATATTCTTAGGACAATTTTTTTTTACAATACTGTGTAATTTCCACCACCGTTTCCAGGCTATTTTTCATCATCCCAAACCAAAACTCATACTCAGTTAGCAATAACTCACCATTGCTTCCTCTCCTTCCCTCCGGTAACCATAATTCTATTTTCTGTCTCTGTGAATTTTCTTATTCTAAGTATTTAATATTGGAGAAATCATACAATATTTGTCCTTTTCTGTCTTCCTTATTTCACTCAACGTGATGTTTTCAGGTTGATCCACTGGGCAGCATGTACCAGCACTTTGCTTCTTTCTATGGCTAAATAATATTCCGTCGTGTGTACATACCACATTTTGTTTGTCCATTCATCTGTTGACGGACACTAAGTTGTTTCCACCTTTTGGCTACTGCGAATAATGCTATGATGGACATTGCTGTACTCTATCTGTCCAAGTCCCTGCTTTCATTTCCCCTGCGCATATACCTAGGAGTGGCATTGATGGGACATATGGTAATTCTATGTTTAACTTACTGGGAACTGCCAAATTGTTCTCCACTGTGGCTACACCATTTTACATTCCCACCAACAATGTACAATTTCTCTGCACCCTTGCCAAAATTTGTTATTTTCATTTTTTTTTAAATATAAGCCATCCCAATGGGTATGAAATGGTATCTCACTGAAGTTTTAATTTGCATTTCTCTAATGGTTAATGTTGTTGAGCATCTTTTCATATACTTATTGACCATTTGAATATCTTCTTTTGAGAAACGGCTGTTGAAGTCCTTGGCCTATTTCTTTTTTTTACTTATTTTTTATTATCAAACCAAAACAACATACAAATATGAACATTCTTTTTTTAATTTTTATTAATAAAAACAATCAACATACAATATGAACATTCTTTTTTCTTTTTTTCATCACATAGCAGTATATTCATCATTATGATCATTGCTTAGAACATTCACATCAATTCAGAAAATAAAATAAAAAGAAAACAGAAAAAAATTCATATACACCATATCCCTTACCCCTCCCTTTCATTGATCACTAGTATTTCAATCTACTAACTTTATTTTAACATTTGTTCCCCCTATTATTTATTTATTTTTAATCCATATGTTTTACTTGTCTGTCAATAAGGTAGATAAAAGGAGCATCAGAAACAAGGGTTTTACAATCACACAGTCACATTGTGAAAGCTATATCATTATACAATCATCATCAAGAAACATGGCTACTGGAACACAGCTCTATATTTTCAGGCAGTTCCCTCCAGCCTCTCCATTACATCTTGAATAACAAGGTGATATCTACTTAATGCATAAGAATAACCTCCAGGATAGCCTCTCTACTCTGTTTGGACTCTCTCAGCCATTGACACTTTGTCTCCTTTCACTCTTCCCCCTTTTGGCTGAGAAGGTTTTCTCAATCGCTTGATGCTGAGTCTCCGCTCATTTTTGGATTTCTGTCCCACGTTGCCAGGAAGGTCCACACTCCTAGGAGTCATGTCCCAGGTAGACAGGGAGAGGGTGATGAGTTTGCTTGTTGTTTTGGCGGGAGAGAGAGGCCACATCTGAGCAACAAAAGAGGCTCTCTTGGGGGTGACTCCTAGGCCTAATTTTAAGAAGACTTGACCTATCCTTTGTGGGGGTAAGTGTCTTATGAACAAACCCCAAGACTGGGGGCTCAGCCTATAGCTTTGGTTGTCCACACTGCTTGTGAGAATATCAAGAATTCAACTTGGGGAGGTTGAATTTTCCCCGTTCTCACCATTCCCCGAAGGGGACTTTGCAAATACTTTTCCACTCACTGATCAAATCACTCTGGGATTCATCGGGGCATCACTGTGGACAAACCAACAAAATCTCATGTCCTACTCAAGGTTCCATGTACTTATGTTGTTCAACCAATGATCTACATAAGTTATATTAGGAGATGCACTAGTCAAAATATAAATTTTGTACCAAATAAACATTTTTTGCTTTAGTCTCACACATAAGTTGAAATTTTAAAATATTAATTACCATCTATTTTCAGCACCCTGCTGTAATGACATTCGTTTGTTCTTCCTCATGCAAAAACATTTTTTTAATTTGTACATTTAGTCACTATCATTATACACTCTAGGCATTCCTAGGTTATACCATCTCAATCTTTATCGTCTATCTTTCTTTGTGATTTCATTTATGCCTCCAGCCCTCCTCCCTCTATCATTCTCACATTCAGCTTCATTCAGTGTTTTAACATAATTGTATTACAGTTAGGTAGTATTGTGCTGTCCATTTCTGAGTTTTTATATTCAGTCCTGTTGCACAATCTGTATCCCTTCAGCTCCAATTACCCAATATCTTACCCTATTTCTATCTCCTGATGGTCTCTGTTACCAATGAAATATTCCAAGTTTGTTCACTAATGTCAGTTCATATCAGTGAGACCATACAGTTTTTGTCCTTTCGTTTTTGGCTAATCTCACTCAGCATAATGTCCTTAAGGTCCATCTATGTTGTTACATACTTCATAACTTTATTCTGTCTTACAGCTGCATAATATTCTGTTGTATGTATATGCCACAGTTTGTTTAGCCACCTGTCTGTTGATAGACATTTTGGCTGTCTTTTGCCCATTTTGTAATTGGGTTGCCTGTCTTTTTGTTGAGTTGAACAATCTCTTTATATGTTCTGGATACTAGACCTTTATCTGATAAATTGTTTCCAAATATTGTCTCCCACTGTATAGGCTGTCTTTTTACTTTCTTGACGAAGTTCTTTGATGCACAAAAGTGTTTAATTTTGAGGAGTTCCCATTTATTTCTTTCCTTCTTCAATGTTCGTGCTTTGGGTGTAAGGTCTAGGAAACCGCCTCCTATTATAAGATTTTCCCCTACATTTGCTTCTAAAAGTTTTATGGTCTTATATCTGATGTTTAGGTCTTTGATCCATTTTGAGTTAATTTTTGTGTAGGGTGTGAGATATGGATCCTCTTTCAACTTTTGCATGTGAATATCCAGTTCTCTAGGCACCATTTATTGAAGAGACTGTTCTGTCCCAGGTAAGTTGGCTTGACTGCCTTATCAAAGATCAGTTGTTCATAGATGAGAGGGTCTATATCTGAACACTCTATTCTATTCCATTTGTTAGTATATCTATCTTTATGCTAGTACCATGCTGTTTTGACCACTGTAGCTTCATAATCCGCCTTAAAGTCAGGTACTATGAGACTTCTGACTTCATTTTTCTTTCTCAGGATATTTTTAGCTTTCGGGGCAACCTGCCCTTTCAGATAAATTTGGTTATTGGTTTTTCTATTACTGAAAAGTTTTTGGGATTTTAATTGGTATTGCATTGAATCTATAAATCAATTTAAGGACAATTGACATCTTAACTATATTTAGTCTTCCAATCCATGAACACGGTATGTCTTTCCATTTATTTAGGTCTTCTGTGATTTCTTTTAGCAATTTCTTGTAGTTGTCTTTCTATAGGTCTTTTGTATCCTTAGTTAAATTTATTCCTACATATTTTATTCTTTTGGTTGCAATTGTAAATGGTTTTGCGTTTGTTAGGTGTTTTTTTTTGGTATTTAAAAAAATAAAATAAAATAATTAAAAAAAAAAAAAAAGAAGAAGAAGAATTTTCGCCCGACATGCCAAAGATCCAGGTTCGATTCCAGGAGCCTGTCATCGCCAAGAATAAATAACTAAAATAAAAAATAAAGTTAGTATTACTGCAATTGTGGAACTGTAACCCATGTCATGCTTTGAAATTCACTCCATATCTATGTGTTCATTTATTTTACTTTGAAATTTATTACTTTTCTGCATGTATATTTCACAATAAAAATGTTTTTTTAATTGTAAATGGAATTTTTTTCTTGAATTCTCCCTCAGATTGCTCTTTACTAGTGTACAGAAATACTACAGATTTTTGAGTGTTGACCTTGTAACCTGCCACTTTGCTGTACTCATTTATTAGCTCTAATAGTTTTGCTGTGGATTTTTTGGGGTATTTGACATATGGTATCATATTATCTGCGAACAGTGAGAGTTTTACTTCTTCCTTTCCAATTTTGATTCCTTGAATTTCTTGTCTAATTGCTCAGGCTAGAACTTCCAACACAATGTTGAATAACAGTGGTGATAGTGGACATCCTTGTTTTGCTCCTGATCTTAGGGGGAAAGTTTTCAGTTTTCCCCCATTGAAGATGATGTTAGCTGTGGGTTTTTCATATATTCCCTTTATAATGTTGAGGAAGTTACCTTCTATTCCTATCCTTTGAAGTGTTTTCAACAAGAAAGGATGTTGAATCTTGTCAAATGCCTTTTCTGCATCAATTGAGATGATCATGTGGTTTTTCTGCTTTGCTTTGTTGATATGGTGTATTACATTAATGGATTTTTTTATGTTGAACCATCCTTGCATACCTGGGATAAATCCTGCTTGGTCATGGTGTATAATTCTTTTAATGTGCTGCTGGATTTGATTTGCAAGAATTTTGTTGAAGATTTTTGCATCTATATTCACTAGAGAGATTTGTTAATAATTTTCTTTTCTTGTAGTATCTTTGTCTGGCTTTGGTATGAGGGAAATGTTGGCTTCATAGAATGATTAGGAAGCCTTCCCTCCTCTTCAATTCTTTTGAAGGATTGGTACTAATTCTTTCTTGAATGTTTGGTAGAATTCACATGTCAAGCCATCTGGTCCTGGACTTTTCTTTTTTGGGAGCTTCTTAATGACTAATTCAATTTCTTTACTTGTGATTGGTTTGTTGAGGTTGTCTATTTCTTCTCAAGTCAATGTTGTTTGTTCATGCCTTTCTAGGAAGTTGTCCATTTCATCTACATTGTCTAGTTTATTTGTATAAAGTTGTGCATAGTATCCTCTTATTATCTCCTTCATTTCTGCAGGGTCAGTGGTTATGTCTCCTCTTCCATTTCTGATTTTATTTATTTGCATCCTCTCTCCTCTTCTTTTTTGTCAACCTTGCTAAGGGCCCATTAATCTTATTGATTTTCTCATAGAACCAACTTCCAGTTTTGCTGATCTTCTCGATTGTTTTCATGTTCTCAATTTCATTTATTTATCCTCTAATCTTCATTATTTTTTTCCTTTTGCTTGCTTTGGGTTTAGTTTGCTGTTCTTTCTCTAGTTCTTCCAAGTGAACAGTTAATTCCTCAATTTTTGCACTTTCTTCTTTTTTGATGTAGGCATTTAGGGCAATAAATTTCCCTCTTAGCATTGCCTTTGCTGCATCCCATAAATTTTGATATGCTGTGTTTTCATTTTTATTTGCCTCGAGATATTTACTGATTTCTCTTGCAATTTCTTCTTTGACCCTCTGGTTGTTTAGGAGTGTGTTGTTAAGCCTCCAAAGATTTGTGAACTTTCTGACCCTCTGCCTATTATTGATTTCCAACTTCATTCCTTTATGATCTGAGGAAGTTTTTGTATGATTTCAGTCTTTTTAAATTTATTGAGACTTGCTTTGTGACCCAGCATATAGTCTATCTTTGAGAATGATCCTTTAGCAGGTCAGAAAAAGGTGTATTGTGCTGTTGTGTGTGTAATGTTCTATAAATGTCTGTTAAGTCTAGTTCGTTTATTGTATTATTCAAATTCTCTGTTTCTTTATCGATCCTCAGTCTAGATGTTCTGTCCATTGATGAGAGTGGGAAATTGAAATCTCCAACTACTATGGTAGATATGCCTATTTTTCTTTTCAGCATTTGTCTCATGTATTTTGGAGCACCCTGGCTCAGTGCATAAATATTTATGATTGTTATGTCTTCTTGTTGAAATTTGCCTTGTATTAGTACATAGAGTCTCTTTCAATTGTTTAACATTTGAAGGCTAATTTGTTGGATGTTAGTATAGCCTCTCCTATTTTTTTCTGATTGTTGTTTGCATGAAATATCTTTTCTCCCAACCTTTCACTTTCAACCTATGTTTATCCTTGGGTCTAAAATGTATCTCCTGTAGACAGCATATAGATAGGTCCTATTTTTTAATCCATTCTGCCAGTCTATGTCTTTTGATTGTGGAGTTTAATCCATTAACATTTAGTGTTATCACTGTAAGGGCAGTACTTTCTTCTACAATTTTGCTTTTTGGATTTTATATGTCATATCTAATTTTTCTTCTTTTTACACTTACTGATAGTCTTCATTTCTACACTCTTCTCTACATCTCTCTCTCCTGTCTTTTCCTATCTGTCTCTAGTGCTCCCTTTAGTATTTCTTGCAGAGCCAGTCTCGGTCACAAATTCTCTCAGTGATTTTTTTGTCTGAAAATATTTTAATTTCCCCCTCATTTTTGAAGGATAATTTTGCTGGATATAGAATTCTTGGTTGGCAGTTTTTCTCTTTAGTATCTTAAATATATCATCCCACTGTCTTCTTGCCTCCGTGGTTTCTGTTGAGAAATCTACATAGTTTTATTGGGCTTCCCTTGTATGTGATGGATTGCTTTTCTCTTGCTGCTTTAAAAATTCTCTCTTTCTCTTTGACATCTGACATTCTGATTAGTAAGTGTCTTGGAGTACATCTATTTGGATCTATTCTGTTTGGGGTACACCACACTTCTTGGATCTGTAATTTTAAGTCTTTCATAAGAGTTGGGAAATTTTCAGTGATAATTTCCTCCATTAATTTTTCTCCTCCTTTTCCCTTCTTTTCTCCTTCTGGGACACCCACAACATGTATATTTGAATGCTTCATGTTGCCATTCAATTCCATGATCCCTACTCACGTTTTTCCATTCTATTCCATATATTTTCTTTTGCTTGTCAGATTTCAGATGTCCTGTCCTTTAGTTCACTAATCCTATCTTCTGCTCTTGAAATCTAATATTGTAGGTTTCCATTTTTTTCCTTTTTAAAATTAATTTTTAATTTTTAAAAAAATGCCAAAAACACCAAACACAAAGATTCTCAACTTTTGATCATTCCGTTCTACATGTACAATCAGTAATTCACAATATCATCACATAGTTGCATATTCATCATCATGATCATTTCTTGGAACATTTGCATCTATTCAGAAAAAGAAATAAAAAGAAAACAGAAAAAAATATCATACATACCATACCCCCACCCCTCACACTCACTGATCGCCAGCATTTCAGTCTAAATTTATTTTAACATTTGTTCCCTCATTATTCATCTTTATTCCATATGTTTTACTTATCTGTTGCTAAGGTAGATAAAAGAGCATCAGACACAAGGTTTTCACAATCACACAGTCACATTGTGAAAGCTATACCATTATACAATCGTCTTCAAGAAACATGGCTACTGGAACACAGCTCTACATTTTCAGGCAGTTCCCTCCAGCCTCTCCATTACATCTTGACTAACAAGGTGATATCTATTTAATGCATAAGAATAACCTCCAGGATAACCTCTTGACTCTGTTTGGAATCTCTCATCCATTGACACTTTATTTTGTCTGATTTCACTCTTCCCCCTTTTGGTCGAGAAGGTTTTCTCAATCCCCTGATGCTGAGTCTCAGCTCATTCTAGGGTTTTTCTCAATGCCTTGATTCTGAGTCTCCGCTCATTCCAGGATTTCTGTCCCACGTTGCCAGGAAAGTCCACATCCCTGGGAGTCATGTCCCACGTAGACAGGGGGAGGGTGGTGAGTTTGCTTGTTGTGTTGGCTGGAGAGAGAGGCCACATCTGAGCAACAAAAGAGTTTCTCTTGGGGGTGACTCTTAGGCCTAATTTTAAGTAGGCTTGACCTATCCTTTGTGGGGTTAAGTGTCATATAAACAAACCCAAAGACTGGGGGCTCAGCCTATAGCTTTGGTTGTTCCCACAGCTTGCGAGAATATTAACAATTCAACTTGGGGAAGTTGAATTTTCTCCCTTTCTCATCATTCCCCTAAGGGGACTTTGCAAATACTTTCTTATTCACTGTTCAAATCACTCTGGGTTTCCTTTTTTTTTTTTTTTTTTTTAATCTCTTCTACTGTGCCTTTCATTTACATAAGTTCTGTAATTTGTTTTTCAGACTTTTGATTTCTTCTTTTTGTTCATCCCTTGCCTTCTTTATATCCTCCCTCAATTCATTGATTTTTGATGAGATTTTTCCATGTCTGTTCAATCATCCTGAATTAATTGTTCCAACTCCTTTATCTCATTTGAATTGTTGGTTTGTTTCTTTGTCTGGGCCATATCTTCAATTTTCCTGGTATGCTTCAATATTTTCTGCTGGCATCTAGGCACTTAATTTCCTTAATTAGTTTATTCTGGAGATTGTTTTCACTTTTTTTACCTAGGATTTTTTTGCTGGATGACTTTGTTGTCTATCTGTTTTTTGACATTCAGTTCAGCTTATTTTAGACCTCTAGCTTACGTTTTGTTTAACAGATCAGAATTTTTCAGTTCTTGTTTCTTGCCCTGCCTCGTGCCTGTATGGTACCTTTTTCCCCCCTTAGGAGGGTCTACTTAGGTATTATAAACCCCAGTCAGATTTTCCCAGACCAGACTGGCCTCCTCTCAGGAGGAAAAAGTCGCCTACATCAGTTTTCCCTGAGGGTGAGACGCAGAAGGTTGAAAGACTTTCCTATGAAGCCTCTAGACTCTGTTTTTTTCCATCCAGTGTGGCCTGTGGCTCTTGCCTGCCTGTGAGTCCCAGCAGCATAAGGTGATGCAGAACCTTTAACTGCAGCAGACTCTCCCTGCTGGGGATGTGGTCAAGACAGAGGAGAGGTTGTAGGATGGCTTTAATCACTTCAGTTTTCCAGTCCCTGGGGTCTGAATTCCTTGAGGGAGAGATTCCTCCTGAGCTGGGCCCCACCCCTCCAGGAAATTACTTCCTTTCACCTGACTAGCCTCTTTGCCTCTCAGACAAGCTTAATCCTGCCCTTGCCTGGGGCATTTGGAGCCTGAGAAGCCTTGCAGCTGTATCTGAAGAGCAGTCAAGCCATGGAAACACAGCCACAAAAAAGGAAAGGAAAAAAAATCCTTTTCAGAGCAGTTCCCTTGTTCCTCAGGTTTGCCAATCAACAGCTCAAGTTGGTAAATTGCTCTGTGAATCTACAGGTCCTATGTGCCCCCTCCTTTCCTTCAGGGCCCAGACCCTTTCAAGTATTTTGTGCTGTCAGATTAAAAAAACCTCTGTTTTTTTTTCTTTTTCTGCCAGCTCTGCCCCTCTGTGCCAAGACAAAACCCAGCAACCTCAGCTTTTACTTGAGGTTCAGCTGAGCTGGAGGCCTATTTTTTTTAATTTTTTTTTATTAATTAAAAAAAAATATATATATATATATATCAACAAACAAAAACATTCTTAACATATGATCGTTCCGTTCTACATATATAATCAGTAATTCACAGTATCATCACATAGTTGCATATTCATCATCATGATCATTTCTTAGAACAGGGGGCTTATATTTAGTAGTCAGAATTTGTTATTTAATTCCACAATTAGAGCTTGGTTGCACTCAACCCTTGATGCTGGTAGAGTCCCTTTCCTTTCCCCTCTGGGAAACAGCCTATGGGAGAGGGGCATTGGCCTCCACAGCTTGGGAACTCATGGTTCTGAGTGGGCTCACAGGCAGTCCAGCTTGTCCAGACTGGGGTATGCTGTGTGTCTGGTCACTAACGTGGCCCCAGCAATGGTTCTGTACTGTTCCTGGCTATTTACTAGCTGCTCTGGAGGATGAACTAAATTCCACACCTCACTAAGCCACCATCTTGGACCCTCTCCCTTGGCCCATTTTTAAAATTGGGTTGTTTGGTTTTTTTGTTGTTAAATCATAGGAATTCTTTATATATTTTGGATACTAAACCCTTATAGACATATTGTTTCCAAAATATTTTCTTCCATTCTGTAGGTTGTCTTTTTACTTTCTTGATAATGTCCTTTGATACACAAAAGTATTTAATTTTGATGAGGTCCATTTTATCTATTTTTTCTATTGTTTCTTGTGCTTGGGTGTAAAATCTAAAAATTCATTGCATACTACAAGATTCTGATGATATTTTCCTATGTTTTCTTTTAAGAGTTTTATAGTATTAGCTCTTATATTTAAGTTGTTGATATATTTTTAATTAATTTTTATTTAAAGTCAGAGGTAGGACAGTCATTCTTTTGCATGTGGATTTACAGTAGTTACAGCACATTTGTTGAAGAGACTGGTCTTCCCCCACTGAATGGACTTTGTACCTGTCACAAAAACCAATTGGCCATAGATGTGTGGATTTGACTTTGGGCTCAATTCTAGTCCATTGTTCTGTCTATCCTATGCCAGTACCACACTGTTTTAATTACTGTAGCTTTGTAATAAGTTTTGAAATCAGGAGTGTGAGTCCTCCAACTTCGGTTTTCTTCTTCAAGCTTATTTTGGCTATTCAGGGTCTCTTGCAATTCCATATGAATTTGAGGATCACCTTTTCCATTTCTTAAAAAAAAAAAAAGGCTGCTAGAATTTTGATATGAATTGCTTTGAATTTGTAGATGGCTTTAGACAGCATTGACATCCAATATCAAGTTTTCCAATCCATGAACATGGGATATCTTTCCATTTATTGAAGCCTTCTTTAATTTCTTTAACAAATATTTTATAGTTTTCAGTGTACAAGTCTTTCACCTCCTTAGCTGAATTTCATCTACAGTGTCATTTCCATAAGGTCTGTTATTTTTCTATGTATGCCTCAAATTCTTCTTGATGTTTCCTAATGTCTTCTTAATATCCTTTACCTTTTTATGCCTATTTTCCTTCATCTCCTTGAATTGATTTAGGAAATTTATTTGAACATTTTTGATCAGTTATTCCAAATTCTGTGTCTCCTCTGACTTTTCGTTTCTTTGTTTGCAGGTTATTTTTTAAAATTTTTTAAAATTATTTTTATTTTTATAACATTTTCATTACAAAATCTTCACACAATACAGTCCATACATGATATATGATCAGTACCTCACAATAGCATCACATAGTTGTGTGTTCATCACCATGATCATTTTTAGAACTTATACATCACTCCAGGAAAATAAAAAAAAAAAAGAATTTCATACCCCTTACCTCTTCTTCTCAGTGACCATTAGTATTTCCATCTACCCTTTTGTTTTTACACTTTACCCTCCCCCATTATTTATTTATTTTTTATCCTTTTTTTTTTCACTCATCGGTCCATACCTGGATAAAGGCAGCATCAGACACAAGATTTTCACAATCACACAGTCACACTGCAAAAACGATTTAGTTATACAATCATCTTCAAGAATCAAGGCTACTGGAATCAGTTCAACAGTTTCAGATACTTCCCTCCAGCCACTCCAATACACCATAAACTAAAAAGAGATATCTATATAATGCATAAGAACAACCTCCAGGATACCCTTGCCACTCTGTTTGACATCTCTCAGCCACTGACACTTTATTTTGTCTTATTTCTCTCTTTCTGTTTTGGTCAAGAAGGTTTTCTCAATCCCATGATACCAGGTCCTGGCTTATCCTGGGAGTCCTGTCCCACATTGCTAGGGAGATTTACACCCTGGGAGTCATGTCCCACGTAGGGGGGAGTCCTATGACTCCCCCCCTTTTTTTTCTCTTCCGTATGCTGTATGGCCAGAGTCACATTTCATTCTTTTTTCATGTGAGTATCCCATTATTGCAGCACCATTTGTTGAACATTTTTGTTTGGGAAAGTGCATTGGCCAGGAATTGAACCCAGTCTTCCACATGGCAGGCGAGAATTCTACCCCTGAACCAATGTTGTACCCACAGTCCTATGACTTTTTAAATTGTTCCTTTGACTGGGCCATAGCTTCCTTGTGACTTTTTGCTGATATCAGGTCATTTAATTATCTTGATAGCTTTATTCTGAAGGTCGGTTTCTCACTCTCTTGTCTAGGATTGGTTGTTGCGTGGGTTTGTATAGGGCACTGCTTTGACAGTTGGATCATCAGTACTTCCCAGCCCGAACCCACGCATGGGTTAGACTAGTTTGAAAGCGCCTGGGACAGAGTCTGGAAACGCTCTGAAAAGCCCTTCTTTTCCCCTGCACTTTCTGGCCTGCCCAGCAGATGGCGCTCTTATGTTACTTACTCGTTCTCAAAAGTCTAATTTTGGAGTCCAGCAGCATTTGACCAGGCTGGGCTGAAACTGTGGGGTTCCTGTGCCCTCACTTTGCTGGCTAATAGCTGATTCAGGATTGGGCTGTGTTCACCTCTTCACCTGGGCTGGAGTCCAGGTAGTCCACAGCCATCCCACAGGCAAAGATCGGGTCACCTGCTGCTGCTTCGGGATGGGTACCATGAGCTGCAGCCAGAATTACACTCTTTGCCCACGTTTTCTCAATCTCTTGGTTCCACACTGATCTGGTTGTTGAAATGTCCTCTCCTGTCCCCGAGCCCCCAAACAGTGGATTCAGACCGTTTCTGCCAGACTCTTTGCTGCTTTTGGGGAAGAAGTACGTTCTGCCAGTAGGTTCTGCCAGTCCCTCCTTAGTCCTCCCTTGGGGAGCTCCTCCTTGGGGCCCCTTTGTAGCCCGCCCTCCTCAGCGGCTTGTGTCCTGCTGTGGATCTCTGTGGACTTGGGTCTATGCCTGGATAGACGTAGGAATCTGCCTCAATGCTGTGAGAGCGTTTATAGCCTGTTCCCCTCCCGGAAACTGGGAGGGGTCCCGGCTGCTGCCTCTGGGCACTTCCCGTGCTGGGTGGGACTGAGTGAGTGAGCAGGAGGGGAGAGGACCTGACGGTTCATAATGGAGGTTTCTCACCCGATATTTATCTCTTTCTTCCATTCAGCATTTGTGGGATACTTCTCCAGTCTTTGCTTTCCTCCAGAGTTCTGAGCAAGTGAGGTTTGTCCTTTTTTTCACCGAATTCTCTAGGGAGAGGTATTCAGTAGCTCTCTTAGGTTGCCATGTTGATCCTTGGTTAAATTTATTCGTAGGCATTTCATTCTTTTAGGTGTTATTGTAAATGGAATTGTTTTCTTTTCAGATTGTTCATTTCTGGTGTGTAGAAACCAAACTGACTTCTGTGCATGTATCTTGTATCCTGCACCTTTGCTGAATTTGTTTATTAGCTCTGGCAGTGTTCTTGTGGATTCTTTGGGATTTTCTATATATAGGGTTATGTCATCTGAGGAGAGAATCATTTGACTTCTTCCTTTCTGATTTGGATGCCTTCTATTTCTTTCTCTTGCCTGATTGCTCTGACTGGAATATATAGGACAGTATTGAACAATGGTGGTGACAGTGGGCATCCTTGTCTTGTTCCTTATCTTTTTGGGAAAGTTTTCAGTCTTTCACTAGTGAATATGACATTTGCAATGAGTTTTTCATAAATTTCTTTTATCATGTTGATTTCTCAATAGTTTCCTTCTATTCCTACTTTCTGAGTGTTTTTTCATGAAAGGATGTTTGTATTTTGTCAAATGCTTTTTCTGCATCAACTGAAATGACCATGTGGGTTTTTTGCTTCATTCTATTAATGAGGTATATTACACTGATGGATTTTCTTATGTTGAACCATACTTGCATTCCTAAAACAAATCCCATTTGATCATGGTGTATAATCCTTTTAGTATGCTGTGTGATTTCATTTCCCAGTATTTTGTTGAAGAGTTTTGCATCTGCACTCGTAAGGGATATTGGTCTGTTATTTCCTTTTCTTATACTGCCTTTATTTGGCTTTGGTATCAAGATGATGTTGGCCTCATAGGATGCACTAGGAGGTAATTCCACCTCTTCTATTTTTTGGAAGAGTTTTAGAAGGATTGGTGTTAAATCATTAACTGTTTGGTAGAATTCAGCAGTGAAACCTTTTGGTCCTGCCATTTCTTTCTTGGGAGATTTTTAGTTACTGATTGAATCTCTTTACTTATGAAAGGTCTGTTGAGATTTTCTATTTCTTCTTGCATTCATTAGGTAACTTGTATGTTTCAAGGAATTTGTCCATTTCATCTAGGTTTTCTAATTGTTGGCATGTAATTGTCATAGTGCCCACTTGTAATCCTTTAAAAAAATTTTATATTACTTTAAAAAAAATTACAGGAAAGAAACACAAACATTCTTAATATGTGATCATTCCATTCTACAATATCATCACATAGTTGCATATTCATCATCATGATCATTTCTTAGAACATTTGCAACAATTCAGAAAAAGAAATAAAAAGACAACAGAAAAATAAAACGAAAACAGAAAAAAAATTATACATACCATACCCCTTACTCCTCCCTTTCATTGATCACTAGCATTTCAAACTGAATTTATTTTAACATTTGTTCCCCCTATTATTTATTTTTATTCCATATGTTCTACTCATCTGTTGACAAGGTAGATAAAAGGAGCATCAGACTCAAGGTTTTCACAATCACACAGTCACATTGTGAAAGCTATATCATTATTCAATCATCCTCAAGAAACATGGCTACTGGAACACAGCTCTACATTTTCAGGCAGTTCCCTCCAGGCTCTCCATTTCCTCTTGGATAACAAGGTGATATCTACTTAATGCGTAAGAATAACCTCCAGGATAACCTCTTGACTCTGTTTGGAATCTCTCAGCCATTGACACTTTGTCTCCTTTCACTCTTCCCCCTTTTGGTCGAGAAGGTTTTCTCAATCCCTTGATGCTGAGTCCCAGCTCATTCTAGGATTTCTGTCCCACATTGCCAGGAAGGTCCACACCCCTGGGAGTCATGTCCCACGTAGACAGGGGGAGGGTGGTGAGTTTGCTTGTTGTGTTGGCTGGAGAGAGTGGCCACATCTGAGCAACAAAAGAGGTTCTCTTCGGGATGACTCTTACGCCTAATTTTAAGTAGGCTTGACCTATCCTTTGTGGGGTTAAGTGTCATATGAACAACCCCCAAACTCAGCCTATAACTTTGGTTGTCCACACTGCTTGTGAGAATATCAAGAATTCAACTTGGGGAGGTTGAATTTTCCCCCGTTCTCACCATTCCCCAAAGGGGACTTTGCAAATACTTTTCCACTCACTGATCAAATCACTCTGGGATTCATCGGGGCATCACTGTGGACAAGCCAACAAAATCTCATGTCCTACCCAAGGTTCCATGTACTTATGTTGTTCAACCAACAATCTACATAAGTTATATTAGGAGATGCACTAGTCAAAATATAAATTTTGTACCAGAGCAGTCTCACCAACCTCCCCCTCTCTGCGTGGGACATGACTCCCAGGGGTGTGGACCTTCCTGGCAATGTGGGAGAGAGATCCTGGAATGAGCTGAGACTCAGCATCAAGGGACTGAGAAAAACCCTAGAATGAGCTGAGAATCAACATCAAGGGATTGAGAGAACCTTCTTGACCAAAGGGGGAAGAGTGAAATGAGACTAAGTGTCAATGGCTGAGAGATTCCAAACAGAGTCGAGAGGTTATCCTGGAGGTTATTCTTATGCATTAAGTAG
>PVIY010044169.1:0-19868 GCA_004026745.1 Myrmecophaga tridactyla
GAAATTGAATTAGTATTCAGGCCTCATCCCACACTTATGGAAAAAGATGACAATATACAGACAAGGTACATAAAGACTCAGGCAATGCCAACGTTGATCACTTATCCAAATATCTGGCTGTGAGGTTAACTTTAGAAGAACTCTGGACAAAGGAGAATCAAATCAGATGAATCTTGATACCGTCAGTGAGAAGCAGTATACTATTTACAGAAGAACAGCCAATGGCCAGTTCACTGTATTAAATGGCTTTTTCTTTGGAATTGGTCAGTGAGAAATACCGGTGAGAAAAAATTAAAAATTATGTACCCACAAAGGAGCACAAATAAGCATTTCCTAAAACCAATTCTGAGAAGGAACTTTTTTATAGCCTATTTCCTTAATATTAAAGATGTACCGTCATTTCTTTTATGGACAGAGTTTTGGATATGTTATTCAGTTTTCTTTCTGAGCCAGACTTGTTTATACTATTAGAATCTCTTTCTCTTAATTTAAGATTTTCTTTTTGGAAGAGACTGCAATTATTCTGTACTTTCTCTCTTCTTTAAAAAATATCTAAGCTGTGTATTTTCAGAGTGTGGTTCTATTTAGAACCTTTTTCTGACCCAGGAATTTTTTCAGTTCTTGATTCTGAAATGAAAATTCAGTTGGCCATCCTTCTCCCTCTGCCCTTACAAGTTTTTCAGGCCTACAGAATGTTAAATAATATGTGTTGTGACTTTTTTCCCTCCAGAGCCCTGTATTTTTATAGTTTTCTATACATTAACTAAAGACCAAGGCTCAAATTTACTGTGCTTAAGAACAATTTTCACAGGATTATTATTTTCATGGTATTTTCTTCCATATCTCAATATTAAAAAGAGATTCTTTGTGAACTTAAGTCCACTGTTATGAAATTTTTTTTCCCCCATTTCTTCTTGTAATAATTTTCGAATTTGTGATCCTGGGAAAGAGCATCCAAACATTTATTTACAGATTTCATGGAAGAAAAATTAAATTGTTTTTTTGTGGTCTTCAAGTATATATTTAAAGAGGTCTTTTTTTTTTTTGTATTCTACTGTCACTTCAGTTCCTCAATTATGTGTTTCATGTTTTTGACTCTTAAAATACCAGAGATAAGGAGATTTGCACTTCAACCTTGATAAAAAGTACAAGATGTGTTCACAGTTTCCCTAGCTTATTGGTAGCCATTTAAGTTTCAAGAGTAACATGGCATATAGAAGTAACAATGTGAAGGGTTAAGGAATTAAGAGTAGGACAAACTTGACCTGAGGATGACCTGCAAGTGGGTGCCTCAGGTGAAGGAACTGCAAACAGTTCCTTTAACTGCATGAGAATAGGGAGTTCTGCATACTGGGCTGTAAATAAGGCAGGCTATCTTGCTTAAAGAATGTAACAAAACAAGTATAAGGCGCGCTTGTTTTTGTGCTTGTACTCAGAGCTGTTGTTTGTATAAGAAACTAAAATAAAAGATCATGGAGTTAACAGGCTGCTATTTGCCCGAGCGAGAGGTAGCCCTCTGTACTCCTTTTATGCATCCATCTCCCTGATCTCATCCTTGCTCTGCGACGAACATCGAAACACAACAATGGTTGATAAAAGTTTGTTCTGTTTGAAAAGTGTGTTCGGCATTTTGGATTGCCAGATCAATTTATAAATTTGATGCTTTGCTAATTATACTCTAGAGAAGGAGGTTAACAGCTTGACCCTTGCCTCGTTATATAGTGAAAGATAATCTGTACAAGAACACCCAGCAGTAGGGTAAAGTCATTCAACTCTTCTTAATTTAGTTTTATATGGAGGAGAGGGTTACAGTTTTGGGTGTTTGGGAGTCAAAGGGCTTTATGCTGACAGGCCAGATAAGATTGACCTGGGTATTATTTTTCATCTCTGCCCTGATTTTAATGGTATGTTTCAAGTTTATATTACCACAGCATTTACAAAGATATGTTTGCATTGAAAATTAACCCCAAAGGGTTTTTGATAGGAGGGACAGTCCTCCAGTCTCATGGTAATTAAAGCCTATCAAGTCACTGTAAATCTTTATCTGTCAATTTTGATAGACTAGGGCCAGCTTGATGTTTTCAATCAGCAGCCTAGTGTGAAAATTTCAAAGGCTTATTCAATTTTTTAGTGAAAATACTGAAAATGTTTTTACAGTTTTTTTGGTAATCTGTGCCATGGTATTTGAAAACCACCAAAAATTAAGGGAAATTTTGTATCCAATTCCTTTTTTTGGTATAATGTTAAGTTGTATAGATTATTAATGCACGCCCACTGAATACAGCCCTGGTTTTGTGATATAACTGCTTAGATTTTATTGGCAACATTAGATTAGTGGTTGCATTAAATAACTAAATTCTCATTGTGATCATTAATTGAAATTTTGTCTTTAAGCAAAAAGTTATTTGTGAATATAAGCTTTGTGCTTAGAGAATGTATGTTTATCTGTCAGTATGTGAGGATGTAAACTCTGCCTCATTAGTGAATTCATTGATTGTGTAATCCTTTGCAAAATATAATTATAGGTATTTCATAGAGGGGGAAAAAAAAGCTAATGTAGCATATGATACTTATACAAGGGGCAAGAAATTTATTTTTTTCTTTTTGGGTTGAGTGCTAACCTTAGTGAAAATTCTGAAAAGAGCCGCTTGGCAAAGTTCACTTTTAACATCACCCACCTTCCTTTCTGTACCTCCTCCCAATATTAGTGACCTTTTCCCAAGACTCTCAGAGCCCTCAAACTGTTCTTCCTAAAGAATCTGAGAAATAACCTTAAACGTACACGATTTTTCACCTTATGATTCTAACTTGAGAAACTAATCCCCAAGTAAAATCAACAGTGTCACAGCTTTTTTTTTTTCATTTCAGGTAAAAATGAAATAATGAAGAAAATAATTATAAGGTAGCATGTGAAATCTGATATGAGATCACACCCCTTCCCCTAGTGTTCCTGCTTTTCATACTATCTTTTCCCATCTAAATTTGAGCCATAATTCACTTTTTGCAATAATTCATGGAAATATTATCAGGTCAAGAGACAGCAGATTTTTTTTGCATGCTGTATGGTAGGGGTAACAATGCGTTCTTCTTCCATGTGACTATCCCATTATTGCAGACCATTTGTTGAATTTTTTTGGGGGGGGGGAGAAATGCATGAGCCAGGAATCGAACCCAGGTGTCCCACATGGCAGGTAAGAATTCTACCACTGATCTACCCTTGAACCCCCAACAGCAGATATTTTATGGTAAATTACCTATGGTTGGAATTATACCTCTTCAAATTCCCATCATTCACTTGGGAGTGTGGGGTAGGACTTAAAACACTATCTTATTAACTAGAGTACTATTTCTAACTAGCATATGAATGCTCAGAGTATTACTAAAACCTAGCAGAAAAACTATTTTTTTCTAAAACTCAAAAAAGACATTAAAATAAAAGATTGATATCTGATTTTAAGAAGTACTGACCTCTGTTTTAACTTTAATAACACCTTCCTCTGTTAGGGTGCTGGTTTCTATCACAGGAAACCCTTCAGCTTGCAAATCTATAAATATTTTCTGGGAAGACAAAGAAAAAATGTGAGAGGCATTATTTATTTCCAGTCTCCTATGGAATAAGTGTTACTATTTCTCAAATGGTAATTGTAAATTCTAATTCTTCAACATCTGGTTTATTTTTTTAACTCTTTTGAAGGACAGAAATCTCCTAATAACAGTTATTTGTTTTTATCCTATATTCTTCTATGAGTAAGAAAACAGAAACTAGTGGGAGGATCAAACTATACTAAAGCAAGTGAATACTTGGTCCACAACATTCTGTAAGATATCTTCTTTCAAAAAGAAACATTTAGATACCTATTTTTTAAAGAAAGTATTTACTTGTTATAAAAAAAATTTGACATCTACAGCCTCCAAAGAATTCCCTAGAAAACAACATAAAATATTTACAAATCTAAATACTTAGAAATTACTAAGACTCTAAGAGAAGGAACTTCATTTTTATTTTCCTCCATCAAATGCCACTAAAAAAAAAATATCTAACTGTAAATGCAACCATGGTTAGATGCAATGTGACCAGTTCTAACATACTTAAGCTACTCCTGAACAAGATCTATTTCCACTATTACCAGGATCTAACTTGCCAGAAGACTTCGTCTTCTATTGGAAAGAGAACTGAACTTAGAGAAAACCAAGGTTTGAGTACCAATTCTGCCACTTACTAGCAGTTCAACTACTGAGTAAGACAGACCTGAGCGTGAGTGGGCATGTGATGACAAAAATTTATCATCTGTAAAACCGGGATAACAATCTACTTTAGTGCTGCTTTGATGAAGTTAGAAGCACTAGTACTTCAGTACTTCTAAAGGGCAAGATATAAAAGAAAATATTATTAATGGAATATTAAATAGCCATTATCATTGCATTAAAAATAGCTATTGGGCAGGCCACGGTGGCTCAGCAGGCAAGAATGCTTGCCAGCCATGCCCGAGGACCCGGGTTTGATTCCCGGTGCCTGCCCATGTTAAAAAAAAAAAAAAAAGCTATTATTACCAACTTGCTTTCCAATTTCATTAAATCTTTCCAACAAACCTATGATACAGCTTTTACCTCTATTTTACAGACAAACTAAGAGTCAGGAAGTTTAACTAAGTTCCCTATCACACAGCTAATAAATGGTAAAGTCGGGACTTGAACATGTCTAACTCCAAAGCCTAAGAACTTAATCATTACATTTGTTTCTTTATGTTGGCTGTTTATGCTTTTCTAGGAAGTTGTCCATTTCATCTACAGCTTCTACTTTATTAGCATATAGTTGCTCACAGTATTCTCCCATTATCTCCTTTATTTCTGAGGCGTCAGTAGTTATATCCCTTCTCCCATTTCTGATTTTTATTGGCAACCTCTTTTTCCCTATCAATTTTTACTGATTTTCTCAAAGAACCAACATCTGGTTCACTGCTTCTATTGTTTTCATGTTCTCAATTTCATTTATTTCTGCTCTCATTTCTATTTCCTTCCTTCTGTTTGCTTTGGGTTTAGTTTGCTGTTCTTCCTCTAGTTCCTCCATGTGTATAGTTAATTCCTCAATTTTTGCTCTTTCTTATTTTTTAATATAGGCATTTAGGACAATAAACATCTCTCTCAGCACCACCTTGGTGCATCCATAAATTTTGAAGTGTTGTGTATTCATTTTCATTTGCTGCAAGACATATACTGATTTCTCTTGCAATTTCTTCCTTGACTGACTAGTTGTTTAAGAGCATGTTATTTAGCCTCCTTACATTTGTGAATTCTCCAGCCTTCCACCTGGTATTATCATCATGATCTGAGATAGTGTTACGTGTAATTTCAATCCTTTTAAATGTACTGAAACTTGCTATGTGACTCAACACATGGTCTATCCTAAAGAATGATCCATGAGCACTTGAGAAAAATGTATATCCTGTTGTTCAGCATTTAATGTTTTGTATATGTTTGTTAAGTCTAGTTCATTTATTATTTTCCTCAAAATCTGTTTTCTTATTAATCCTCTGTCTACTCCTACTCATTGATGAGAGTGAACTGAAGTCTCCAATTATTACTGTAGAGGTGCCTATTTCTACTTCTCCTTTCAGTCCTGTCAGTGTGTGCATGTATTTGGGGCATTCTGGTTCAGAGCATAAATATTTATGATTATTATGTCTTCTTGATGAATTGTTCCTTTTTTTAACACATAGGGCCCTTCTTTGTTTCTTTTAATTGCTTTACATTTGAAAACCAATTTGCCAGATATTAGTAGAGCTACTCCCTCTTTTTTGGTTGTTGTTTGCATGAAGTATCTTTTTCCAGCCTTTCACTTTCAATCTATTTTTGTCCTTGGGTCTAAAGTGAGTCTCCTGTAAATAGCATACAGATGGATCCTGTTCTTTAATCCATTCCATCAGTCTTTGTCTTTTGAATGGTGAGTTTAATCCACTAACCTCTAATGCTTATACTCTAAAGGCAGTACTTTCTTCAGCCATTCTGTCTTTTGGACTTTTTATTTCATATCTTGCTTTTTTCTTTTTACCCTTAATGTTAGCAATTTCTACATTCTTCTCCAGTCCTCTCTCTCCTGTCTTTCCATATCTGCTTGTAGTGCACCTTTAATATTTCTTGTAGAGCCAGTCTCTTATTTACAAACTCTCTCATTGCCTATATGTCTTAAAATATTTTAAACTCTCCCCCTTTTTTTTTTTTTTTTTAAATTTGCATATGGGCAGGAGGCACCAGGGATCGAACTCCAGACCTCCAGCACAGCAGGTCGGAGCTCTGCCTGCTGAGCCACGGCAGCCGCCCTCTCCCTCCTTTTTGAAGGACAGTTTTGACAGATACAGAATTCTTGGCTGGCAGTTTTTCATTTTCAATATATTAAATATAACATACCACTGCCTTCTGGCCATCATGGTTTCTACTGAGAAATCTGGATATAGTCTTATTGAGCTTCACTTGTAGGTGATGGATCACTTTTCTCTTGCTGCTTTCAGAATTCTCTTCGTCTCTGACACTTGACAATCTGATTAATAATAAGCGTCTTGGAGTAGGACTATGTGGATCTATTCTGTTTGGGGCATGCTGTGCTTCTTGGATCTCTAATTTTATGTCTTTCATAAGTAATGGGAAATTTTCAGTGATAATTTTCTCCATTATTCTTTTTGCCCCTTTTCCCTTCTCTTCCCTGTCTAGGACACCCATAACACATATATTCATTTGCTTCGTGTTGTCATTTAATTCTCAGATTCTGCTCATATTTTTCCACTCTGTTCCCTATCTTTTCCTTTATGTGTAGAATTTCAGATGTCCTGTCCACTAGTTTCATTAATCCTTTCTTCTGCCTCTTCAAACTTGCTGTCGTAAGTCTCCATTGTGTTTTTTATGTCTTCTATTGTGCCTTTCATTCCTATAAGTTCTGCCATTTGTCTTCTCAAGCTTTCAAGTTCTTCTGTATTGGTCACTCAATGTCTTCTTTATATCCTTCATCTCTTTTGCCATATCTTCCCTCAACTCATTGATTTGATTTTTGACTTGATTTAGCATGTCTGACTGAACATTAATTGTTTCAACTCTTGCATCTCATTTGAAGTGTTAGTTTGTTCCTCTGACTGGACCATATCTTCGGTTCTCCTGATATGTCTTGTATTTTTGGTTGGTGTCCCAGCATCTGATTTCTTTGCTTAGCTTATTCTGGAGGTTGTTTTCACTTCTATACCTAGAGTTTTCTTGTTAGATGGCTTTGTTCTCTGTTTTTTTTTGGCATTCAGTTCAATATATTTTAGACTTCTAGCATAACTTCTGTTTAACTGTTCAAAATTTTTCAGCGCTTGCTTTTCTGGATCATGCCCTGCCTATACAGATCCTTCTTTCTGAGGAGGGTCTCCCCAGATCTGACCAACCCCAATTAGATTTTCCCAAACAAGGTAGGCTCAGGTCTCAGGAAGAGAGTGTAATCAGTATCAAGCTTCCCTGAGGATGAGACCCAGGGACTTTCCTGTGAAGCCTATCCTGCCTAGCAGGTGGCACTTGTCAGTCTGCAGTTACCCCTGGCATAGACTGGTGTGGAGTCTTTAATCTAAATCTGCCAGGAGTGTGGTTTAGACAGGGGCTGAGGTAGAAAGGCAGGCTTAAGCTCTTTCTGATTCCCAGCCACTGGGGTCTGACTTTGAAGGCAGGCCACCACTTGAACTGGGCCCTGCACTAACCACCCCCCTCCCCTGCTTTCCTTGGGGAATATATGCCCTGTAGAGAATTACCTCCTTCACTTGACTTGCTACTCTGACTCTCAAACCTATTTTAACTCCACCCTTGCCTGGATCAGAGTCAACAATTGAAAATGCCTGAGGTTTTCTCTAATGAGCTACTTTAAAAACTTTTTTAAAAAAAGGGGGGGGGGGAAGAGAAGGAAAACAACTAAACTAAAATCCTTTTTCAGAGCCAACCTCCAATCCCCAAGGGTCACCAGACAGAAGCTGGAGTTGGTACCCAGCTCTATAAAAGGGACAGCCCTTTTCCAGTATTCTGAGCCCATCCAACTCCAGAAGTCTCCGTTTTTTTGTTCATTTTTTAGTTTTTTTTCCTTGTGACTGCATTTTCTCTCTGCTGGGGGAGAGAGACCTCAGGGTTACTCTCCTGTTTTCTCTGGGTGCATCTGTGCTGGGAGTTTGTACTCAGCAGTGTAAATTTGTGCATTAAAAACACAACTGGAGCTTGGTTGATCTATCTTCTCTTGCTCCTAATATAATCTGCTTCTTTTTCCCCACTGGGAAGTGTCTACAGCAACCTGCCTTGCCAGTGGGGGAGGTGGGCCAGCCTCTGTGGTTTGGGGCTTTACTTCCAATTCTGTGGTGTGATCTCTGGGCCTTCTACCAGTTCCAGACTTGTGTATGATGTGTGTCCCGTCATGGACATCCCCCAAACAGCTGTTTCAGGCAGTTCTCCTGGATGTTTACTATAGCTGCTCTCCAGGACTAACTAAATTTCACACCTTCCTATGCTGTCATCTTGCCCCCTCCCTGTATTTTTAAAACTGCATTTGTTTCTTAAACCTTCCTAGCACTATTTACTTTCCCCTCTTCTCCACCCTCTAATTCTCTTTAGAAAGAAATAACTTAGTAGATACATGGGTTCTTTTTTAAGACAAGTTAATTCTCTTGTCAGTGTTTAAACAGTAATTTAGAGAAAATACACTAAAGAAAACCAGTATGGCCACTTAAAGAAGCCTACTTCTTAACAAATACTAAATTTCCAAATAAAACAAGTGACATCAAGACTTTAACTTGTATTAGTGTGGTACACTGCAGGAGATATGGCCAGGTCTAATTTATTATTCTAGCACATTGGTTCTCAAAACTTAAATACATATCAGAAATACCTGGAAGGGCTGTGAAAAAACACAGACTGCTGGGCCCTACCCTCAAATCTTTTGATGTTGTAAGTCTGAGGTGGGGCTCAGGATTTGCATTTCAAACAAGTTACCAGGTAAAAGTGAAAATGATGTTGCTGACCCAGGAACCACGTCTTGAGATCCACTATTCTAGTGCACTGCTTATCAAAGCACTGATCGGGAATGGGCTGTAGGGCCAAATCAGTTTGAAACATGATGCATAAAAGCGTTATCTTACTCTTGGAAATTTACAGTAAACATTAAATATTTACGATTCTGAAAAACCCTATATTACAACACTCTACAGAAGTCCATTTTCCTTTATTTAATCAGTCATTTCCCAAACTTATTTAACATCTTTTGTTAAGTAATATCTATGAACATCCTTTCTAAATAGAAATATATTTTGGAAAATGTTGCTCTTACATATAAGTTATCTTGAGGCCTAAACATATTTACCAAAGGTTCAATGTATGGATTCACTACTAAACACAGGGACTTTTCTCAGAGCTCAAGAATACAGAGTAGGAATCAGGAAACCTGGGATTCAGTTAGTTTGCCACTACCTGGGTTTTCATGTTGATCATGTGACTAAAGCACTGAGGCTGTTACAACTTTAAATAAAAAAACAGAATAGTATTGCTAAAATTCCTACTAAATTCTGATTGAGAGAGAATGAAATTCTAAATTAGGAGCTAAGAAACATTTGAATTGTTACAAAAATGTTAAGATGATTTACCTGATCATCTTCAGAAAGTTCAGCTACTCTCTTCACATCACATTTATTTGCTACAACTATAAGAGGCTAGCAAGGAAGAGAAATAATGAAGTTAATATCTTCAAAACAGATTATAAATTATTCATTTTTAAATTAACGTTAATAGTAAAATATTAATTATCATACCTTATTGATAAAGAGAGGTCTAATATTTTGGAAGAGTTCTAGCTGCTCCTTCAATCCATGTCCACATTGTTCAGACAAATCCATGACATACAGAATTGCAGCACGAAGGTGAGCCAGTGCTGTGATGGCCTGCATTTCAATAGTGTTCCTATCCTCCAAGGGGTGATCCAAAATCCCTGGAGTATCCACAACCTAAAATTCCAATTTCATTATTCCAAAGAATTGTTATTCACAAACTGGTTGTCCAATACATCCAGGAACTCTTCACATTCCCAAACTAGACTTGACAAAAAAAATGTAGATCTCCCCAAGACCGTAATAAAACAAACAAAGTAGTAAGAGAAAAACACGTATTCTTTAATTAAAAAAAAAGTGAGGGTTGGGGGAAGATTAGCTTGAGAGAAATGACTCCTCTTTTCATTAGTGACATCACAAAATTAAAAAATTGGAATAACTAGCAAAACATCCATGTCTTAAGAATTACTTCATAATTTACAAAATTACTGCACTGCAGAAACAAACTGATTTAAACTTTTAAATAGAATATGCCACTTCTAATGACAGAATTAGAAATGATGACAAATAGCTCTTCATTTCAGCAAAAGGACACCATGGTTAACATAATATACAAATTCATACTGTTAGGTGGCTAATTCCCTTGAATTGTATCAGAGGTAAGTGAACTACCCTAACATAGCCCCAAAGCTACTGGTGATAGACAAATTCCAAGTTCTTGGTGGCTCCAGAGAATCTATTTTCTTCATCTCCCCAACATTCTCTCTAGAGGAGATACAGCTGACTCTATACTAAGAGTATTATGAAATGGGCAGATACTATAGTTCTTTGGAAACCACTGGAATCAAATCCCCTAAGAAAAAAACTAAGAGGTATGTTCTATCTTTAAAGGTAAAGAACGCTCACCTGCCAACGTAGATACTTGTAATCCATGTGCCCAACAAACAAAGATTTAGTTGTAAAGGCGTAAGGCTGTACATCTACATCTGCTCTTGTCACCTTTAAATAAAACAATCAAAATTTAAATAATCACAAATTTTATGATTATTTCCTGCTTTCTCTCAAAGAACATTAACATGGCACCTACATATTACTAAAACTAATTGGTGCTTTTTTTGTAGAGTAAGAAATAAAACAGTCCTCACATGATTAAACGTTTAGGACAGAAGTTACCAAACCTACAAACCAACTAGCTCCACTTCCCTCATAACACCTGAACCACAGAGGAAGAACATGAATCAGATATTAGGAAGGCTAAGGAGAACCCAGATCTGGAGGATATTCATCATTGAGCGGAAGTTCAAGAACTCTTCCCCCTGCCCCATCTTCTCAGCACTTGTCCCACTGGAATGACAGAAACATTCTATAAATGCACCATCTAATATGGCAGCCACCAGGTGATCTCCTGAAATGTGGTTAGTATGCAACTGAGGAAATGAATTTTAATTTTGTTTAATTTAAATTAATTTAAATTTAAAAAGGCACAGGTAGGGACTGACTAGCATTTAATATCACACAGCATTACTCATTAGGCTTAAAAATTATTCACAGTATGCTTAAAAATTATTTGAAAACATCAGACAGGATACTGCAGATCCCTTGTCAGCATGCCATAGCAACTTTTGGATAAAGTAAAAACTTAAAAATCTACCTAAAATCAAACATATTCTTGATTTATATTCTTGATATAAATCAAATATATAACTTATTTTATATATTTTTTGCTAGGGTGGGGTGGTGGGAGTGAGGGAGTTTGGGATGTTGAGCTGTTGCTAGTTGCATAAAATTAAATGCTGTATTCTTTTCAGGACTCTTAAATTCTGTTAAAATGTCCTGAGACAATAAATCACTAAATTACTTAAATAGTACCACTGAATCCTAATAAACCCACTCAAGTAAAAACTGGCTTAGAAACTTAACACTACAATGGATTAAATAGTTTATGTTGATATAGCAACCAGTGACAAATTAACCAAGAAATACTTTTTGAGATTGAGAAAATACAATTCAATAGGTAAAATATTTAAAATAAATTACTACTCTGTCACCACCATTCCCAGAAT
Source organism: Myrmecophaga tridactyla (assembly GCA_004026745.1). Taxonomy (NCBI): domain Eukaryota; kingdom Metazoa; phylum Chordata; class Mammalia; order Pilosa; family Myrmecophagidae; genus Myrmecophaga; species Myrmecophaga tridactyla. The sequence continues at coordinate 11,882 of PVIY010044169.1, forward strand.
ATGCTGCAATAACACATCCTTTCTGTTATCTGATACGTATATATCAGTGAATATAGTGAAAAGCTATTTTAACAAAAATGTATTTGAGTATCTCACATTTCTTAGAAATTTCTGACATATACAAGTCTCTTACTTCAATATAAATCTACATTCTGACAAAGAGTTCATCCTTCGTGAGAGGAAATCAGGTATTTTTCCAGGTGTTAAATAATCCTGCAGACTAGGACGATATTTATTAAATGACTAGACTAGTCTGCCAAAAATATTAACAAAGTCAACATTTATTCCACAAACCCAGACTACAATGGCTCTCTCACCAAAAAGTAATCACATTGTCAGCTTTATAATCAAAACCAGACCAACCTTATTGATGAAGCTGGATTTTCCGACATTGGGGTACCCACATAAAAGCAGAGTCCTTGTATTTGGATCAATGGTTGGCAAACGGGATAAATGTTGACGCACTGTGAAAAGTTCAAAAAAATGTTTAATTTTCTAAGAAAAATTAAGAGACTCAAAGTTTAAAGTTTAAGATTTGCTTGAAATTTTCTTTTCAACTCTGTTATACTCCAAGCCCATGGTAATATTAATCTCACAGCAACATTTCTTAAGTGATGAAGAAAATACAAATTAATGGAAAAATGGGTTAGTTGCAGAGGTAACATGGTATACAGAGTATTATCTCCCAAATCTGGCTGTACCAAGAATAATATTCTTAGCCCTACCAACCCAATATTCCAATTCAGTAGGTCAAGAGTGGGGCCCAAAACACAAGTCTAAGAAATAAGTACCCAGATGCCTCTTACGAATTGAGTTAATACCTGGAAAACAGTATCTTTTAAACAGTAAGTGCCACCACTTTTTGGCTCTTTGGCAGAGGTCTTATCATTCAATTACTTTAGTCCTCCTTTACCACATCTGTAATATGAACACAGTTCCATAACGACACTCATAATATTACAATAAAGATTAGAAAGTACTTTCAACAATTCCAAGTATTATAATCTTGTCAAAAATTATTTGCAAGATGAGGAGAACTAAATCAACATTGAGTTAGAATAATTTTAGTTTAACAATGCATGCATGTAAGAAGGCAAGTAACTATTTCAATAAAATCCTATCACATTCAGAAGACTGTCCCAGAAAAAATCAGGTAAAAAAATGAAGAATACTTTTGGATGCCAATGCACTTATTTCAAAGAGAAGAATTTTTTATAAAAAATTAAAATATCATGGACTTTAACTAATAGTACAATTATAAACAATGTGCTATCATCAATTGTAACAAATTGTCCCACACCGATGGAAGTTGTTGTTGGTGGGGTGGTGTAAGGGAATCCTGTATTTTATGAATGATTGTTCTGTTAACCTATAATTTCTCTAATAAAAAATAAATAAACAGAAATAAAAATATCAATAATAGGTGGACCTACGGGTTAATTTATTTTATGTATTTTCTTATGATTTATGTCTGTCTTATCTATTAAATATGAAAAACAAGTTTCTTAATAGTTACTAAATTGTAAACATTATAAGTACTAACCCCTTTTTCAATAAAAAATAACTCGCCCATTAGGATAAGAAAGCTGGAAAAAATAATATAACCCTGTCATCTCTAAAATAGCACATGCAACAAATAACAAGCACACACTTAAAAAACAACTTCTCAACATAGATCAAATATCTTAACAGAACATACCAAAATCCATTTTGCTTAAAATGTATAATAAATACCTTGTTCCAAATATTCCAGACTCTGTTTCTGTCTCTTGATAATAGTACACATTCGCCCAAGGGCAGCTCGTTTCAGCTGTTTGCAGCGGTAGAGAGAATCTCCATATTTCATAAGCCGTACATAATCTTTAGCAACACTTAAAAAACAATTTTTAAACACATAAGAGATTTGTCATGTTCTAAAACAGCTTAAAAGGTACTATACATTAAGAAAATGCCTTACTTGTCCACTAAATTTTTGGCAATATTTATTTGTCCTAGAGCCAACTTGTAATGATCCTTGTCATAGAGAATATTCATCAAATCAGCATAAAATGGATGGATATCCTATTGAAAAAAAAAGTTGTCATTTTGGTCCAGTTCTTTCATCCTATATGTAAATAAAACTTGAAGAATAATTTCCTAGGGAAATACAGCACATCTTTTCCTTTCTCCTCAAACCTCCAGCATCTTTTCCTCAATTCTCACTTTCTTGGCTAATGACCATTTATTTCTCTCATTGAGAAAACAGAAAAAATATCAGCCAGGAGCTGCTCTAAGCACCAGTGATCCATTCTACTTGCCCACCTGCACTTCTGCCTATACACTCCCTGTTCTTTATGCAAGAACAATCCAAGGTTCCAGCCAAGGCAACGCTTCCCTTATGCATCAGACCTCTTCTTACTACTCAAGAACTTAGCTCCAATCCTTCTCCCCTTGATCTTCCATTTTTAATTCTCCAATAGCTACTTGATCATTCCCATCAGCCTACGAACATGTTATTTCCCCAATTTTTATAAAATGTAAGACTCCCTTGAGTCCACATCTTTCCAATCACTGCTTCATTTCTTTGCTCCCCCTTCTTGCTTACTCCATGAAGTTACATATACACTGTATCTTTCTTTCATTCCACCTCCTTGAGCCCACTCCAATCAGAATATCACTCTACTGCTCCATCAAGTGATAGAATAGCTCATCAAGTTCTCCAACGACATTTCCAATTCTCATTCTTTATCTTACCACATTTCTTACGAGCACTGGATGCTTGGTCATGCCATCCTTCTTGGAGCATTTATTTAAATGGCTTCCAGGACCCTAATTCTGTGTGGTTGTCTTCTGTAACTTGTCAGCCATTTTTTCTCAAACTCCTTTGCTGGTTCCTCTTCACAATCCCAACTCAAAACATTAGAGTCCCCCAGAGCACTTGTCCTTCTCTGCTCACTGCCTAAGTGATCGCACAGAAATTTTAAATACTAACCTACATTTTAACAAATCTCATTTTTATCTCCAGGCTAGATCTCTCTTGAACTTCAAATTATTTTGGTGACATTTGCAAGTTTTATATTCATCTCACAACTAATTTGTACAAACCAAATTCTTGATTTCTTTTCCTCTTCCTCAATCGTGATCCTCCTTCAGTCTCCTCTATCTTGGTGAACGGAAATTCCATTACATAAGGTACTAAAGCCCATCAAAGTCATTCTACACTTTTCTTTCATAACCCACATCTATTCTATTAGCAAATCCTGTAAGTTCTACACCACCTTCACTACTACCATAGCCACCTATATCTCATTATCTTTCACCAAGGTCACTGCACTAAACTCTTACTTGGTTCTTATCCCTCTACATCCTGCTCAAAACAATGCAACTACTTATCCTTTTAAAAGATATCAAGTAGTTCTGGGTTGGGGTCAATGAAGTCTAGTAGCCATAGCTAACCACATCCTGCTCTGCAACAGCGGCAAGATGCCCATCCTCGGGCTGGGTACCTGGAAGGCCTTTTCAGGCACAGTGACAGAGGCTGTGAAGGTAGACACTGATGGTGGGTACGGCCACACTGACTGCACCCATGTGAACCAGAATGGGAACAAGGCGGGTGTGGCCATCCAGGAGAAGCTCAAGGAGCAGGTGGCGAAGTACAAGGGTCTCTTCACTGTCAGCAAGATTTGGGGCACGTGCCATGAGAAAAGCCTGGTGAAAGGAGCCTGACAAAAGACACTTAGTGACCTCAAGGTGGACTACCGGGACCTCTACCTTATTCACTGGCCTGCAGGCTTTCAGACTGGGAAGGAGTTTTCCCTGTTGGATGAGGCAGGCATCGCAATTCCAAGTGACACAGATTTTGTGGACACATGGGCAGCCATGGAAGAGCTGGTGGATGAAGGGCTGGTCAAAGTTCTAACTTCAACCATCTCCAGAGGATCTTAAATAAACCTGACTTAAAATATAAGCCTATGGTTAACCAGACTGAGTGTCACCTGTACCTAACTCAGGAGAAGTAATTCTAGTACTGCACGTCCAAAGGCATCGTGGTCCCTTTGGCTCTCCTGACAGGCCCTGGGCCAAGCCAGCACCCTTCCCTATTGCAAGATCCCAGGATCAAAGCAGTTGTAACCAAGCATAATAAAACTTACAGCCCAGGTGTTGCTCCGATTCCCACGTAGAGGAATACGGTGGTGATCCCCAAGTCTGTGACACATGAATGCATCACTGAGAACTGTCAGATCTTTGTCTTTGAACTAAGTAGTGTGGATATGACTACCTTACTGAGTTACAACAGGACCTGGAGGGTTTGTGTCTTGGTAAGTGCTTCCTCTTACAAGGACTGACTCTTTACTACTGAGTTTTCAAGCTGTGGAATCTGGTGCTTTGCCAAGAGACCTACTCTCCTGTTTTTCCTCCCTCCTTTCTTCTTGCAACTGTTGTGTGATCTGAGATCCTCAGCATTAGCAGCCTGATGGGTAGTAGGGTATGAAGAGTAGTAGCTGTACGTTAGAATTCTCTTCAGTTTTCTTTGCCCATTTTTTTCCCTATTAGGAAATCCAAGTTGAATACACCTTTCTGACCAAGAAGAAAAAAATCTATAATGTCAAAATGGTGCCACTAACAGCTGGGTTTGGATTGCTTGGAATGAATTATTTTCCTTTTAGCCAGACTTCTCCTTGTCTCAAATAAAAAGTGCTTCTGTGAGCCAAAAAAAAAAAAAATTTAAGCCAAAGCATGCTGTGTCACTCCTATGCTCAAAACCCTCCAATGGCTTACTCGGAAATAAAATTTATATTTCAACACAACTTGTGTGTACCTATCCCATTACCTCTTTGACCCCTCTCACAAACTCTACCCCAGCCTCATCGATCTCATTGTTCCTTGAAGACATCATGCTCTGGACTCCAGCACTTGCTTTCTTCTTTGCTTACAGTGCTCTTTCTCCAGATATTCACAAGCCTCACTACCTCACTTCCTTCAGGTCTGCTCCAATGTTATTTTTTCTAAAAACAATCCCACTGCACTGGCATGTCCTATCCCCTTACTCGGCTCAGTTTTTTCATCTGACACACTATCTATATCTTTTCATGGTTACTACCTATTTCCCCCATTAGAAAGAGGATAGGGGTTTTTTATTCACTGCCATATTGCTAATACCTCGCTCTGCATGAAACACATAACAAGTGTTCAGTGAATAGCTGGATCTAAACATCCACTCTAATATCGTTCTGATAACTGTCTCTCTTTTAAAAAATAAAGCTAAACAGGAAAGAATGTTCATAAATTTGAATTCTCCTACCTCTAATGTATAAAACAATGCAAAGAATAAAAGGAATAAAACTTCTTAACAAGGAAGAATCACAAAAATCTAGTATTAATTAGCTCAAAATAGGTTCTTTTTTGTTAAAATCAGCTATCTTCTGATATCAAACATTGTTTAGATTCTTAATCTCATTCTCACCTGTTTTCTCATGCCCAAGTACTTCCTAGTACCTGCCCTTTCCCAATAAATTATTCACTCATTTAAAAAGCATCTACTGAGCACCCTGTGTCAAGCCCTAACCATAATATGGGTGTCTGTCCTTTAGTAAGAATTATTACTTTTGATTTTAAACACTTCGGTATTTTTTTTTAAACAAACCATTATTGACAAAAAAATATATAAATATATAATAACATAAATCAACTTCAGAGTCTATGCTGGAGTAAGGGAAAATTTAGATTCTAACACTGAATTGCTGATCTCCATATTCTTCACAATCTGAAATAACCCTGCAACCACATGATCACAACACAGGAATCTTTTATAAACTTAAGACTTTGCTAATAGCAAGCAGTTTCTGCTTTTGCTTTTCTATAACTAAATTTATTTAGTTTCCTATAACTAAATAGGCAAACTGCAACATGAGGCAGAAGTAAGAGTTCAGCTCTTTTCACTTTCACACAGAAGTCAAAGCTCCCCACCCACCTCTTCTCACCAGTAAGGAAAATGGTCAGTGCTGAACTGACTGTCATTTACTAAAGAGAAGCAACAAATCTCAAACAGTGTGGACCACAGGCAGCTGACTCAAGCTGAGCCTACAGGAAACAGAAGCCTTAGACTGAGGGAAGAAATAGAGCCCAGGCAAGCAGGAGTTTAAAGGCTGGTGAGCTGACAGATAAATGCTGAGTTTCAGAATTTAAAATCTATAGTTTTCAAATTTGGATCAGTCTCTGTAAGCCTGGAGGTTAGCCTGAGATGATAGCCTTGGACCCTCTTAGGGTTTGGTTGGGGTGTAAGGAAGAATACTGAGAAATTTTAAAACCTGAATTCTGTTTCCAAAATTCAATTATCTTCCATTTCCCTCACATTGGTTATCTGTAAACTTTGCAAATCCACACTTACTAAAACCGTATTTGTAGCAGTAACATAACCATACATCAACCCCCACTCCCACCCCAAATCACTTACATCCAATTTGGGGAAATCTGATAAAATCTGTGAAAGTCTGTCATGGTAATTCTGCTGTGTAAATTTGACTTTCCTCATGTAGAAATGTCTAATACGATGAATTTGGTAATGTTTATGAATAACTGTTGGAGTCTTTCGTTGAGTCTTTGATAATGTCAGGTCAATAAAATCCTGCAATTAAAGAAAGTAATTAAGAGACGGTTGCATCAAAAAGTCTATTTTTACTTCTTATCCACTTATTTGAAACCTTCTTAAAGACTAACAACAGTATTACATATCCTACAGACATTTATTTCTTCTACCTAAATCTTTAGTCTTTCATACACAACGTCATTCACCTTTATATTTAGTTTCCAACCTTTAAGAAGGGCTTAGCAAATGGTTGTTGATGAATTTTATCCCATACTTTCTTGCTCCTGCCTTAACTTCCAAATACCTAAAGAATCTTTGGAATTTAGTTAGAAAATTCAGGCATAAATCAGAAAAATTATTAAGAAGAACAATCTTACAATTCCAATTTTAAGGTACATAAAATAATGAGTAAAACTAAAATCCACTGTTAAGAATTTCTCAAGATTCTGTCCCTAAGAGTATTTATGGTGACTATATGAAGATTTAAAAGTTTTTACATCTATTCCCCAGTGCAACAATTTCTACCTTTCTTTAATAAGGACTCTATCATGATACATCCTTATTATTTTTACTTCCTCAATCCCATGTATCTGGCCATATTCAAACTACTTGCTTTCCCTTAAACACATTCATTAATTCAACAATACTGGTTATACAGCATAATTGGGATAGTGGATAGTCAGGTGCTGAAGATAAAATAATGAGCAAAATATACTCCCTTATCTCAAGGAACTTAGCTTCCAGGGATAGAGAAACTAGTAAACAGACAGTTACAATAAGTTTCTCAAATACCATGAAGGACATAGACTTTCACATTTCTGTGCCTCTGCATGAAATTTCCTCTATATACTTCTCCACCTGGTAGATTCTATTAACCTTTAAAGTGCCAGTTCAAAAGTTTTCCCATCCACCATAGCTATTTACACTTTCTAGTCTCCCAAATTGACATATACTCCTTTATTATAGCAATTTTAACAAAGTGTTTCTATTTACCCCTCTAGAGAATTTCCAAAAAGGAGGTAGTGTATCTTACTCATTTTTCTAACAACAGTATCTGCCACACAAGGTACTCACTAAACAGCCTCTAGAATGAATTTTATCCCAAACTTTCTTGATGCTAATTTTTTTACTTCCAGTCTCCAAAAGATATCTCCCCCATCTTTTAAACATGAGTAAACTCATCTGTTCTCTCCAAACAGAGGCCTAGCTTGAGATAAAAGAGGATGGATGATAAACTACTAACATATTTTAAGGGTCTGCCTCCATATAGGTCAAACATATGAACAAAATTCATACGATCCAAAGAGCTCTATTCCCTATACAAAAACTTTGCGTATATGACATATTTAAAAAGTAAAAAACTCATTGAAAAAACTTGAGAAAAACATCGTGAGGGTCAAAAATGCAAGAAAATCTCCACAC
>PVIY010044170.1:0-19884 GCA_004026745.1 Myrmecophaga tridactyla
AAAAAGAAAAAAAAAAGATTCTCTTTGAAGGGCTAATGGGATTAGAAATGTTGTATTGTTTTGTTTTGTTTGTCCTAAGTATTTCTCTTGATGTGGAGATGGGAAAGAAGAGAGAGAAGTATTTCCGGCACTGATTGAAGACCCTTCTTCCTTCTGGACCTAAGCGGGTAAGAGGGATGAGTGCTCCCAAACGCCGATGAGCAGAACAAAGGAGCAGGGGCCAAATTGTGGCAGCTGACAAGCCACAATTAAAGGATGCAGAGTCCAAAGCTCAAAGTCCATGCAGTTAAGGAGGGCAACGGTGGAGGACAGTCCCATAGAGACCTCGGATCCAGAGATAGGAGTATAATCTACCACCTTTTCTTCTAAGGACTGAAGTTAACCTCACGATGGAGATGCTCAAGAGAAGAGCAGTAGGGCTTCCCTGAAATGGGGGCTCACACCATTCTGGATTCTCCTACATAGGAACTAGTGAATGCATTTCCTACATGAGGTTATGCTTCAGTTTCCTTATATTTAAAAGAAACAATTTGTTGTATTGTTTGGGAAAATTATATGAGATAACATGTAAAATGCTGATGACACTCCCTACTCAATAAATAAAAGTAACTGCTATAATAATGATTATTATTATTTCAAAATCAGGGTTTGAAGGTAAGTATTGGAAAGAAATGAAAGGAAAAAGGGGATCAGAAGCCAAGTTGCTTGAAACTTGCAATGGGAAATGGGGTAAGACAGACTTCATCAGTAAGATGAAGCACATTTCTTCAGACACTTTGAGAGTTGTGTTACATTTCCTGCTCAACCAACAGCTAGCCTTTATTTGAGAGACCTGCAGCAAAAGATAATTCATTTATTAGTCTTTTACTTTAACATTTATTATTTAAAGTCCTCTTTCAGATATAATATCATGACAGCATCATAAATTGGCTCCCTGATTCTTCTCTTCTGTCCCTTCAACTCCCCATCCACATTCAACATAGCAGCCAGAGTGAATTTTTAAAAATATAAATCAGAACAGGTCAAACCCCTGTTGACTTGTTCAATGTCTTTTCACTGAACTTCTAAGAAAATCCCAACATTGTACCATGGCTTAAGAAGCCCTACTTGATTCACCTTCTGCTTACCTTTCCAACCATCCCATACTGCTCCTCTCATTACCACCGAATTGGCTTGATTTTTGCTCCTCAAATATACTGTCTGTTCCCTAAACTTGGGCTGCCCTTCTCCTGATCTCACAGGCTGGCTCCTTGTTCAAACCTGGGTGTGACACCCTCAGGGAAGCCATTGTTGACTGTCACCCCACAGTAGCTGATTCTCATTCCCTAGCGCATCACAGTGACACAAAAATCCTGACATAGCATTTATTTCCATCAATTTCCTTGTCTATGTTAGTATTTATTTGCTGCTTTCCTCCTTGACAATGAAAGCTGTGTTAGAACAGAACCTGTTCGCTGTAGCCCTAACACCTAAGCCAGTGCCTGGCTCACTGAAAGCAACTACTATTAGTTGAATGATTGAACATTTTCTTATGCTTTGTTTTCTGCTCCTTTATAACATCTTTTCCATGGAACTTTTTAGTGTAGTTTATAAATTAAATGTCTTTTCAAATACTATATACATATATTAGCTTAACACCTCTATTAATTTCTTCTCTTTCCACATCCACAAAAGCAAATTAAAATTATTTTAATTCAAAATACTTTATTATTTAAACTAAGGATAACGTTAAAGTACTTTTTATGCAAACTTGTAAAAAACTAACACTCAAATAATATAGAAATAAGTAATCAAATACAGAAAACTCTGCTTGTTTTACGAGGTTATAAGTACTCAGCAGACACCAGAGATTTATGGATCTATATTTCTAGTTTATTCATTGTGCCTTTGCCCCACAATTTCTGGGTGCCACTCGATGTCTCTTTTCCTTTCTCAGTTATTTTTCTGTCTGTGTAGCCGGTGGACCTTAACCAACTGCTGTGGCCACAATGACTCAGGGTGTGCCTTAGTCCAAGTCAGTACATGCTTTATAAAGAGAAAGCCACAGGAAAAAGCTGGACGTTAATGGAAACCACAAGAGCAGACCCAAGGAGAGAGAGCTTTTGCCATGAGACAGAGGCAGAGTTCCAGCCAAGGCACCCAAGGATTGTGGCAGCCAGCACCAGAACGCTACACACTTTGGGGAAAAGCATGGCCTGTTGAGGATTTGATGTTGGACTTCTAACCTCTGAAACTACAAGCCAATAAATTCTTATTGTTGAGGCCAACCCATGGTGTGGTGCTTGTCATTGCAGTCTGGCAAACCAGGATAGTGAGCAAATCACACTCATTATCTACTCCATACACACATGCTTCCCTCAGGCGTATCATCATAACCTCATGATGTACCAAGAGCAGATCCGGTTTTAGTTTGCCAGAAATGCTGCAACAGATTCCTCAGACTTGTTCAACTAACTGTCTCTCAGTTCTGAAGAGGCCAGAGGTCTGAAATCAAGGTGTGGACAGGCCATGCTCCCTCTGAAGTCCGTAGCATTCTGGTGATGACTTGCTATCCAGCTGTAACTAATCTCTGCCTCCATCGCATGGCCATCTCTCTCCCTATCCCTGTGTCCAAATTTCCTCCACTGATAAGGACTGCAGTCCTATGAATTAGGACCCATACCAATACAGTTTTGACCTCCTCTCAGTCTACAGGTTTGCTGCAGATCCTAACAAATGAGTTCCCATCCACTTACGCCACTAACTCCTTAAGGGTATGGACCCTACCTCTTTACCTCCCATAGGAGCAATCAAATGTATTGTGTGTGTGTGTGTGTGTGTGTGTGCGCACGCACGTGTGCATGCACATGTTATCGGTGTGTTGAGCTTACCTGAGTTAAAGTTTGTTTCAAGTTCTAAATGGAGCAGAATTTAATATGAGAATCTGCTCAGTGACATGTCTCTATTTGTTAAATAAGTATTCAAAAATTTTTCTGGAAATACTGAAGCCTCCTCCACTGTATACAAGGAAAGTAATTCCATTGTAATGAGAAGTATCAAATTACCACCATTATATAATAGCAGCTATGTATATAAATAAGACAGGGAATGCTACATGAATCACGATAATCACCTAAGGAGGATAAAACATGAATTAATAATGAACCACAGAGTAAAAAACAAGGGAAATTTTCATTTTGTGTGAAACTGTAATAAAATAACCTGAAAATTAAATCATTTCCTATTGTATGGCATAAGGCTTTTCGAAATTGCAAGCTATTTTTCCATACTATTACTCACAGAACTATGGAGCAATCAGGACCTTTCTAAATCCCTATAGCAACTATTTATACTCCCCTCACTGATAATATAGATATCACAAACAATAATAATTACTGCAAATGTTAAGACCAATAGTTAATGTGCAATTCAAAATAATAATAAACATAAGTGATACCTGAAACTGCATATTTACACAGAAGTTTTGGGTGATTTTAATATAGTGTTTAATTATCTGGTGGCACATGGAAGGATATATTTGAAAATACGTCATTGATTTTGCAGTGTAAACGATATGATGAGAAATTTTATAAGCTGATTAAATCTAGAAAGGTTTTTAGTAAACAAAGGGTAAATAGTTAATTTTATGCTGCATTGTGACTTCAATATAGATTAGTCAAATGTAGACTAGGAAAGAAAACTGCATTTCTTTTGGTAATTGTAAAATAGCATTTAAAACCCCTCATTTTCTAATGTATTTTGCTTCCTACACTACTGGACCACCTTACATTGCTAATTAAAGGCAAATTCTTACTTAATCCATTATCAAATTTTGTATTCCTGTTAAAGTAGGCACTTGCTTTTTCATTATATTCATATTTTCTCATCCGAAATAGTCCTGTGATCTTTTGTATGAATATTAATAACTTTAGGAATTATTGTTTCCATATGATCTCTTGTCTTTTAGAGTTATAGCAGAAGATGGCATGGCATATTTTTCTCATTCTTTCAAATGTCCTCATATCTTCCTCTTTATAACGATATTAAATAAGATTGTGAACTGGCTAAAATTTTGCTGGTATTATGGTATGTGAAAAGAATGGACCATTGCCAAAAACATTCAGTAAGTTTAAAATTATGCATTATCTATGACCTCTTTCATGTTACTATCTATTCAATCCCTCCTAGGCACCTAATGAAACCATGGTCTTTCCTTCTTTCTAAGGAGGAGGAAGAGAAGAGAGAGGAGGGGAATAAGCATTTAGAACTATTAAGTTCCCTCTTGGCTACATCCCATATGTTCTGGTTTATTGTGTTTTCATTTTCACCAGACTTAAGAGAATTCCTAATTTTCCTTGGGATTTTTTTTCTTTGACCCATTGGTTGTTTAAGAGTACATCGTTTAATTTCCACGTATTTGTGAATTTTCCATTTCTCTCTCTGTTACTGATTTCTAGCTTCATTCTATTGTGGAAGAAGATGACACTGAATAATTTCAATATTTTCTTTAATTTACTAAGACTTGTTTTGAAATGTACCATATTGTCTATCCTGGAGAATGATCCATGTGAATAAGAGAAGAATGTGTATTCTGCTGTTGCTGGGTGAAGTGTTCCATATAGTGTGTTAGGTCCAGCTGGTTTAGAGTATCTTTCAAGTCTTCTATTACCGTATTGATCTTCTGTCTACATGTTCTATCCATACTGAAAGTAGTGTACTGAAATATCCTACAATTAACGTAGAACCATCTATTTCTCCTTTCAAATCTCTCAGTGTTTGGGTTCATACATTTTGGGGTTCTGCTCTTAGGTACATATATATTTAAATTTTTATGTCTTCTTGTTGAACTGACTCCTTTATAAGTATATAATGATGTTCTTTTCCCTTGTAAGTATTTTTTATTTAAAGTCCATTTTATCTGTTATTTGTGGAGCTACCCCAGCTCTCTTTAATAACTACTTGCGTGGCTTACAGATTTTTTTCTATGCTTTCACTTTCAACCTATTATATCTTTGACATAAGGTCTTGTAAACAACATATAGTTGAGTCATGATTTTCTATCCATGCTACCAATCTCTGCATTTTAACTAAAAGTCTTAATCCTTTTGCTATTAAAGCAACTAATGACAATACAAAACCTTCTTCTAACATTTTGCTGTTTGGTCTTCATAAGGCTTATACCATTTTTGAGCCTCATTCCTTCTGTTAATGCCTATTTCCATATTTATTGTTTTGTTTTGTTTTTTAATGTACCTTTATGAGTTCCTTCTCGTTTCTTTTTGAATATATTTTCATGTATTTTCTTTGTGGAAACCATGGGGTTATAATTTAATATCCTAAATTTATAACAATCATATTTGATTAGGTAACACTTATATTCAATAGCACACACATACACTGTGTTCCTATATTCCTCCACCTTCCCTTTTTTGTACTGGTTATAAATTATATCTTCATACATTGTATATCCAAAACCATCAATTGGTCATTATTTTTTATGCATTTACATTTCAGCACCTGTACGAAGTAAGAAGTTGCATTACATAATTAAAAAAACCATACAAAGTACTGGTATGTATAAGTACCAACATCGTTACCTTAATCAGAGGCCTTTGTTTCTTTCTGCTGCCTTGACCCAGGTATAAAAGAGTGGTTCAATGTATGAAAATCATTAAATGTAATAAACCAAGTTAACAGAACAAGGAGGAAAAAAAAACGCACGATGATCTTGATTGAAGCAGAAAGAGCATTAGACAAAATCCAGCACTTTTTCTTGGTGAAAACAAACAGAAAACCATGAATAGAAGGAATGTTCCTCAACATGTTAAAGGATGGCTGTGGAAAACCCACAGATAACATCATACTCAATGGCGAAAGACTGAAAGCTTTCTCTCTAAATCAGGAGCAAGACAAGGATGCCTAATATCACCACTGTTAGTCAAAATTGAAGTGGAAGTTCTAGCCAGAGCAATTAGGCAAGAGAAAGAAATAAAAGACATCTAAAATGGAAAGGAAGAAGTAAAACTGTCCCTCTTTGCAAATGGCATGATCCTATATATATTAAAAAAAAAAACAAAATATTCAAAGCAAAGTTACTGGAACAAATAAGCATATTCAGCAAAATGATACAGTACATCAGCATACAAAAATCATCACTGTTTCTATACACTAAGAATGAACAATTTCAAGAAGAAATCAAGAAAATAATTCTATCTACACAGCAACTAAAATAATATATAGGATTAAATTTAACCAAGGATGGAAAGCACTTGTACTATAAAACATTGCTAAAAGAAATCAAAGAAGACCTAAATAATTGGAAGGACATTCTGCATTGATGGATTAAAAGACTAAATATTGTTAAGGTGTTAATTCTACCCAAAGAAATTTACAGATTCAATGCAGTCCCAATCAAAATTCAGACAACCCTCTTTGCAGAACTGGGAAAACCAATCATCAAATGTATATGGAAGCATAATGGGCTCCAAAGAGATAAAACTATCTTGAGAAAGAAAAACAATGTCAGGGGACTCATACTTCTCAATCTTAAAACTTATTACAAAGCCACAATAATCAAAACAGCTGGTCCTGGCACAAAGACATATAAACTGAAGGAACTGAATTGAGAGTTCAGACATCAGCCCTCTTATCTATGCGAACTGATTTTTGACAAGAATGCCAAGTCCTTTCAATTGGAAAAGAATAGTCTCTTCAACAAATGGTGCTGGGAAAACTGGATCTCATGCAAGAGAATGAAGTTAAACCCCCCAAATCAGCTCTGAATGGATCAGAAATCTAAATATAAGAACCAGAACTATAAAAATCCTAGAAGAAAAAATAGGGAAGCATCTTCAGGACCATTTGTTAGGCAATATGTTCTTTGACTTGTCTTCTTTGACTTTATACCCAAAGCACAAACAATCAAAGCAGCAATAGATAAATGGGGATTCATGAAAATTAAAAAGTTTGGGGCATCAAAGCACTTTATCATGAAAGTAAAAAGAGAACCTACTCAATGGGAAAAATACTTGGAAACTACAAATCTGTTAACTGTTTAATATACCAGATATATCAAGAAATCTCACAACTCAACAATATGAAGACATATAGCCCAATTATGAAATGTCAAGAGCTGACTAGACATTTCTCCAAAGAAGATAAACAAATAGCCAAAAAGCCTATGAAAAGATGCTCAACATCATTACCCATTAGGAGAATTCAAATCAAAAGCACAATGAGATAATGTGTCACACCCACAGGAATGAGTACTATTTATAAGAAAGGAAAATTACAAGTGTCGGAAAGGCCGTGGAGAAATGGGGATATTTGTCCCTGTTGGTGGGAATGTAAAAGAGTTCAGTACCTGTGGATGTCAGCTTGCAGTTCTCAAAAAGTTAAGCATAGAACCACTGTATGACATTGCAATTCCATTTCTAGGCATTTACCCAAAACAATTGAAAGAAGGGACTCAAACAGATCACACTGATGTTCACAGTGGCATTATCCACAATTGCCAAAAGATGGAATCAACCCAAGTGTCCATCAATTAATGAATGGATTAAAAATGTATTATACATTTGATGGAATATTATTTAGCCATAAAAAGGAATGAAGTTCTCTTATCTGTGATATCATAGAGGAACCTTGAAGACATCATACTGAGTGAAATAAGCAGATGCAAAAGGCAAATATGATATGATCTCACTGGTATAAGGTTATTAGAATAAGCAAAATCATAGAGTCAAAAACTAGAACGTGTATTATCAAAGACTGGGGTGGGGGTAGGAGATGGAGAATCATTGCTAAATTGTAAAGTGTTTCTATTCGAGTTGATGGAGAAGTTTTGCTAATGGATAGTGGTGATGGTAGCAAACATTGTGAATGTAAATGACAGTGCCGAATTTTATACTGAATGTGGTTAATAGGGTAAATTTTAAGTTACATTACTAGAATAAAAACATTTTGAAAAACATAGAATTGTACAACAGAAACAGTGAACCGTACTGTAACTAATGAACTATAGTTAATGGCACAATTATAAAAATGTTAAAACCCTACATGAATGCTGCACAAAAATATTTCTTAAAGAACACTGACATGCAAGATGTTAATAATCGGGCGGTAGATGGGACTTCTGTGTTTTATGCATGATTTTTCTGTAAGCTTGGAACTTCTATATTAAAAGAAACAGTGAAAGCTGAATTGATTGTAGCAGAAAGAATTAGAAAGCGTTCTGTGGAATCCTTTATCAGAAGTATCTGCTTCTGCAGTTAGTTCAATGAAATACTTTAGTGTTTCATCAAACAGAATACAGTCTTCCCAAAGGGGAGGGAGTGTGGGTAAGAGAGGGCTCCTGTTCTTGTCAAAGCACAGTGGGAGTGTCTATCCACATTCCAAAATGCTTAGCCACAAACTAAATCCCAAATGACAGGCTTTAAAGAAATTACTAGTGAAGGAAATGAAAACCAGGCAGGGCTGCCAATCATTTCCCCTGGTTCAAAGAATGTAAAGGCAGGACAATTCTTAATGACTCCAGTTACTTGGGTACAGAGTTAAAATAATTGCTCAAGCTCCCGTGAGAAACTGCCTTTCCAATGCTTAAATGCTCTTAATTTGGATTTGTCAAATTCTGCACAGATCTGAGGGTTCCATAACCTTCTAGCAGAGGGATTAATCAGTTAAAACCCTACACGAATGCTGTATAAAAACATTTCTTAAAGCCAAAGCAATTTACTGAAGATTTAATAAAAATAAAGCCTAAAAATCTAGCACAAACTAGGCTTTCTATCATTTATGAGGATTTGCTGAATAAATATACCTTTAAATACCCATGGCACTTAGAATTTTTAATACCAAAAGGAAAGAAGCAATAATGTAATCAAAATATTCATGGAAAGCTGACGAGTGAGGATATATTTTGTAAATATTCTTAACCATCATGCCCAAGGGGAGATTTGAAGATGGACACACACTCACACACACACATGCACTTATAAACACAACTTATGCAAGAAGCCTAATGACATTTCATTCAATAAATGGCTAGTAAATTATCTCCAGCCATCAGGCCCTGTGGCAAATCTTGGGAAAATGTTGTTTAAATTTACACATGGTGCTTTCTTCACACACCTTATGATTAGTGGGAAATACAGAATGATAACTAGACCATTTAAAGATTATGCCATTGGTGGTATGGGGGAGCTGGGGAAACTGATGGTACATTGGATTGTCAAGAAGATGTTCTAGAAGAAAAGATTTCCTACTTACATGATAAACGATCAGCAGGGAAAAGAATTATTAGCCTCTAAATATGCTAGAGAAGGAGAGGATGCAGGGAGAAGTATTCCCAGCAGAAGAAGGAGAAGGTGAGGAAGTCTAGAGATCTGAGGGAGAGCAAACAAGAAGCAACTGGGGAGCTGGAGTTAGGTCTTATGGTGGGACACAGACGTCCCAGGAGGAGGATCAGAAAAGGACTCCTGAGCCACGCCCTCAGGGCTAGGGGGTGTTCTAGTTTGCTAGCTACCAGACTGCAACACACCAGAGATGGATTGGCTTTCAATAAAAGGGGATTTACTTAATTAACGTACAGTTCTTCAAGGGAAAGGCACCTAACTTGCAACTGAGGTTCATTCTTACCAGGAAGGCACAGGGTGATCTCTGCTGGTCTTCTCTCCAGGCCTCTGGGTTCCAACAACTTTCCCCAGGGTGATTCCTTTTTGCATCTCCAAAGGCCTGGGCTGAACTACAAGTGCTGAGATGAGGTATGCTGAGCTGCTTGGGCTGTGCTATGTTGAGCTCTCTCATTTAAGCACAAGCCAATTAAATCAACCATCATTCATTGCAGCAGGCACGCCTCCTAGCCGACTGCAGGTGTAATCAGCAACAGATGAGCTTCACATGCCATTGGCTCATGTCCACAACAATAGAACTAGGTACCTTCACCTGGCCAAGTTGACACCTGAATCTAACTACCACAGGGGGTTTGAGCTGTTCTGACAACAATGAAGAAACAATAAATGGTTTAAGAGAGAAGGCAGACTGGTCTTGTAGAGGATGACACAATCTCCAGGATGGAACATGTTTGGGGAGGGCTGTTGAGAGAATGCTGAATTACTGGATCATTTCTATTTCAAATTCCCAATTCCTGGGATACACATACTCATATATACACAGATAAAAGTGCAATACTTTTGAAAAAATTGCCTAGAAAGGGAAGAGGTAGGGCTACCTCTGAAGAGGGATATGAGATCAAAAACACTTTTAAGTAAGTTTTTAAAGCTGTTGACAATGGTGGGAATGAAAGTGGGGAGGGAGAGACCATTTGAAAATTGAGGGAGAGTGTGACAAAGCATTAAATAGGGTCCCCAAAAGTGGATGCTATTCAGAAGGAAGCTGGAAGAGATTTAGAACAGTCAGGACACATGCTCCACCGTGAGTGAAATGAATGGTAGAGGGGTCCTTATATAGACCCCAGTGCTATGGTAGGCGTGAGCCCCAGATGCTTTCTAGGTGGAGAAGGTAAGAGCACCTGCTTTGGGTAATGAAGTGGGCAACAGATCAGAGTGGAAACAAAAAATGAAGAGGCTTAAAAATAAGGGAGAACTAACCAGCAAAATATAAAATTAACTTGGGGGAGATCTCAGGGCCTAGATGAGGTTGAAAAATTGCCAGTAAAATGTATATGTGTGAAGTATGTGTACCCATAAGAGCCAAGAAAGTGCTTGCATTGCAATGCTGCTCTTGTTTTGGTTATGGTAAAAATGAGAAAGCTATTCCACAAACATGCAGTACTTGATCTGATCAAGAATATTAGGAAGGCATTGTGGGAAATGTAAGTCATGGTAAGACTTTTTCTGTTCTTTCCCCAAGCATAATACTGTTTCTTTCTGCACACACCCCATACCTCCCCACACATACACACACACAAGACAGGTTAAAAGGACCAAATGTGAAGCAGAAAGTGTTGCTGCTCTAGGAGTTCAAAGTCAGGCTGATCCAAATTGAGATGAGACTTCAAGAAACCCAGAGTTGAGCTTTTTCAACATTCATGAAATCTGGAGAGGAAGCAGTGTATTTTTTTTAAAAATAGAAGTCACTCTTTTACCAGTTCTGTTTAAGCTAAAAAGTAATAGATTCAGTCTTAGGTGAAGAAAAATAAATGCACAGAAATACAGATTAATCCAAAATTCCTAAACCTGAGTTTGCCAGATATCAATGAGTTTGCTACAATTTCTTTACTTCTCAAAAGGCATTAATGAGTTGACATTTAATCACTATTTTAGGATATGTAATATGTATAGAGAAACATTAATATATCTTTATAAATATATATTTATCAAGTCCACCCAGTAGTTTTATATAAAGCATAAGTTAATTTGTGTATGTTTAGATTTGCTTGCATAAAAACTTAAATATACTCATACTTTTCTTGCCACCGATACATTTACTTCTCAATATTCCAATGATGTACATGACAGGAAGATATTTAATTTAAAAAAAAATACTACACGCCTAAAATGTTCTACTGAAATATGATATCATGAGGGTGGCCATTCATATTTTATCAATGAAATATGCATAAATAAAATAGAGAAATAAAAACAAACAATACATCCAATGAGATACCTCAGTATTCTCAGGATTTTGATATGAGAAAGCGTAATAAAACTTGGGTCTGTTTGTGTTTCTGAAATGTACCCTGGAAATAACAAATTCTCTAAGTAGACTGTCAAATCATTAGATGCTATAGAAGAAAAGGCATTTAGAGGCTACCTTTTGTGTAGCCCACTTTACAGATGAGGAACTTAAGTGAAAGGGATGTAGCAGGGTTTGAAATAGAACTAACCAAAAAAGGAAGGAAGGGAGGGAGGGAGGGAGGGAGGAAAGAAGGGATGGGAGGGAAGTACCAGGCCAGTTTTCTTTCTAGCACACTGCTACCTGTCTGGAGGATCTCAACAGTTAGCAATTCATCTTGCCTATGACATGGGTCACAGACAGCCAGTCACAACACAACATGCCAAGTATTGTTCATGATATTTTCCATTTTATTGTTCATAGTTTAATGACTAGAAAAGATCTTGAGGCTAAGAGTCCTGTTCAGCCATAAACACTGAACAGAAAGCATCAGCGTTAATCAGAAGCAAGCTCTCTGGGAGGCAGGTAAATGAGGTAGCAAGTTTATATTAATGGAAATAAGGAAAGAGAACCACAGACACACAGCTAGAACTGCCATAATCAAAAGAAGGAAGGTCTTAGGTTCAGTCTCAAGCTAACTTGCTTGTGCCAGGCAGGATTTGGGTTTATTTGCAGTTATTTTTTTCCTCTTTAAAATCAAAAATCTTAGTTCTATTTCTTGAAATGAGCATGAGTTTCAAACTTCCCTTTCTCTATAGTTTATAGGCTAATTTCTGAGCATAAATGAGCACTTTGGTCTGTGTAGACAAAAGTATTCTGTCTCTTTCTTAGATTTTTTTTTTACTTTTTTTATATTCCCATTCATTAAGAACTCAGGCTAGTTGCTTTGCAGCATGTCCCTCAATTTGGCTTTTACTAATTGTTTCTTCATGATAAGATTGAAGGTGATTTATAAATATACATATATACATGCACACACATATACACATGAGTGTATAAATTATGAAATACTGAGGTGTTGTACACATATGTGCACAGATATGTATACACATATACATATGTATGTATGTGTATATATAAATGTATATATGTGGGGTGAATACATATGCATACATACATATGTATATATGTCTGTATTTATATCTAGATCTGTCTATATATGTGGTTATATTTCTTGTCAACCCAATGATATCATTTGACCCATTATTGGTGATATTACATTTCATTACTTAAGTTGTAAATATTTTATATCCTGTCTTCACCCAATGGTTGATGGTGCTTGACTGATTGAATTAATCTTACAGTGGTTGTGAAATAAAAATTTTTCTAGTTCTATCACTTTATTTGGCATTCTTAGGTAAATATGAATCTTCTCTCTCCCACACCCTTTTTCTGTTGTGCTGGAAAGTAAAGCAGCATTAAAGCCTGATGGGGAAATTGCGAGAGAACATGGATCACCTGAAAGAGGCTGTCACTGGCAACATTTGGGACACTTTAAGCACCAGAATGAATGACGACTGGAATTGCTTGGAAATTGTTTTTTTTCTTAAGTTCATAAATTATATAAAAGAAGTAAGAACAATTATTTTTTAATCCCAAATACCATACTAATATAGGAACATTCCTATATTAGTTAATGATTTTACCCATTCTTTAATTAATGATGTTTACCCATAGATACAATAATTGTGTTACATTAAGTAAATATTATTGAAATGTATATTTTATACCAATTATAAATATTCAAGCCAAGAACCAGATATAATCAGTGTATTGTTTTCATATTTTTTTTTAGTTTTTTCCCTGAATGTGAATTATAAAATACTATTTATTGTGCTCAATCTCAGTAAAAGTATAACTACAGTGGCAGAGGCTTTGCCAAGGAGAGCATAAATATAGAAACAGAAGACAGAACTTCCTACAATATTCAGCATCAAAAGCAGTAAGTTTAATAGTTCTAGATGCAACTGTCTGGATTGTAATCTCATTTTAGAATTTGCTTGTCACCAACCAAAGGCCAGAAATTCTTCAAATATAAAAAGAGGATGATAGGAGGATTAAATTATTTAGAAGGCAGAATGCCGAGAACATTGATGCATTTTAAATATTCAGTAAGGTTAGCTATTAATTAGCACTGGTCTTAGAGACTCAGGAAGGTGACTAAGAAGAAGGAAGGGCAAGAAGAAACTGGGAGAGCAAATTTAAAATGACAGAATTTGTAAACAATTCAGAAAAACTGACATGCTCTCCAAAGTATACAAGATTGATTTTGGTTGTTAGCACATTTTAAGTTGTTAAGTTTGGAATATGATCATTAAATGATAGCAACACATGTTTTTAAATGCATTCCATAATATAAAGCCATGTTTTGGTATGATGCAAAAAAGAGTAAAATACCTTTTACATGGTAGATATGGTTCTTAACTATAATGTATGAAAGATAAATGTTTAATTTTTATATGGAACAAATTTGAGATCCTGTATCTCCCGTATTTCAAATAAATTTGAAAGTCTTAATCCCTCCTTTAAATTTTGGTTTTTAATCTGGATGCATCATAGTCAGCAGAAGTCTCTTTAGGGAATTGGCATTTCGAACTAGTTGTTCATTCTTTTGGAAAAACAGATTAATGTTGTCATTATTTGCATGGATTTTAAAAAGATAAATGAATTGAAATTGCCCATAATTTAGCTTTTTGAATATAAATGACTAGTCATTTGCCAATACAGCTGCAGGTAATTTTATTGAAAGAGAAAGATTGCCAACATCTTACATTTTATGTTGTAGCATTTACCCCCAAAATGTTCTATGCTTCTCATTTGCTGTCAATTAAAATCCCAGGTCTCTGTGGATTTGCTTCACATTCATATGTAAAAATAAACTGCCATATTGATCAAATACTTCCATTAACATACAGTTTTGACTACACAGAATTCTGATGTATATATCACATGTAATAATAGAGGAAAGACAAAATATTTGAGAATGAAACTTGATATTTTGCAGTTATTCATGATATGAATATATGATATTCATATATAACTCTACAATTCAAGGCACATTCATTTTATAAAAGCATGCTCACTTTATACAAAAAAAAAAAAGACAAAACAAATTGACAGACTCCCTAGGTAGCAAGAGTTTTCTGCTAACTTAAGAGAGCAAAAGATAAGGGTTTTTTGTCCCAGCAAAATGCTGTGCAGCAATAGGCTGGAATCCTCTAAGGCATCACACTACTGTTTGCAGTAGACCTCCTGGTTTCTTTTCTTTCCTCCAGTTTTCTTAGTTTTCCTGGGCTGCTATGACAAATGCCACACAATGGATTGGCTTAAGCAATAGGAACTTATTAACTCATGGTTTCCGAGGCTAGAAGGCTTGCTTTCTTCCCCACACGGTAGCTAGCATTCAGGCTGCTGCAATATTTGGTTCCACATGCTAACTACCCCTCCTTTCTCTTATGGTTCCCTTGGTATCTGGCCTCTGGCTCTTCCCCCAGCTTTCTCTCTGACTAGGTCTGAACTTTCCTTGCTTATAAAGGATTCCAGTATGTTTAAGACTTCACTCATTCAGTTGAGCCCCAGACCAGCTAGAAATCACATCTTCAAGAGCACCCGTTTACAAAGGGTTTGCACCTACAGGAATGTGGATGAGAGACCAAGAATGTGTCTATACTGGAGTACATAATTCTATCTACTGCAGTGGTTTTCTGTCTTTGCATATGAATGACTTTGAGCTTTGTTTTTGTTTTGTTTCCAGGTAGCTACAAATAGCTACTTCTTAAGAAATACCTTAAGAAGAATTCTAAATATACTTTAAAATATTCCATAACTGTAGTAAATATAGTTACATATTACCTAAGAAATAATGACACTTTTAATATTAAATTGAATTAGTCGCTACTGAAAATTCCTTATTTCAAATGGTAAGGTATTTTGACATATTGTGATATTTATAAATTTACTATGTTTTTATCTTTAGTTTTCTCTGCAGATTTATATCAAAGTTTACCACTAAGGGAAAAAAAAACCCTCAATTCCTCCTGCTAGCATATTCAATTGCATTTCTACAATAGTAATGCAAATATTTCTAATTTAATATCGGCTATAAATTTGTTCCTCATCGAGAACAGAAAAAACTATTCATAGATCTGCTACATTATAAGCAGACCTATCTTGTACCCAATTCTTTAGAGATAAGCATTTTGTAGAGCTGCAAAGGAATAACAAGAACTAGTAATTAAGTCTACAAGGGTCAATACCAGAAGTCAAGGTTATGAACCTCTAAGTATAATAAAAGATGTAAGTGGGGTGTTCATGCATCTTTGTTAGTCCAAAACAATCCAGGTTACACTTTAATTTTGAATTCCTTTCTGGTTAGTTCATCCTTCTAGTTTGAACAGAGTCCAAGTTTGGGTGGTAAATTATTTAGCCATCCTATTTGAATTCTGCAATATTCAATTTTTTAAAACTGTAATAATTGATAAAGAAGATACTAAATATTTGCAGAATGCTTAGTAAATGTTACTTTTTATTCTCTAATATTTTAAACAAATATTATATTTAACCAAATATTAATCTCCCATTAAGACCCAATCACGGTGTAACCATGTACTAAGAACCAGTATGAGGTGACCTTACTAAAAATGGCAAAGTAGGGAAATTCAAGACTCTATACCTCCACTAAAGCAATGCAAAGGATGGCAAACACTTTCTGAGGCAACTTTTTAGAACTCTGGAATCTAGTTCCAAAATGTTCAACAAACAGGAGAAAGCTTAATGAAGAAGGAAGCTGCTGCAGTGCAGGAGGAGAGCTCTGTGGCACTCTCATTTGCCCACCTAACATGCTCCACTCCCCAGGGCAATGGTGGCTGTGAAGACAGCAGATCACACTCCTGGGGTAGGGCGCTGGTGCCAGGAGGAGCAAAGCGGACCTTATTCTCAAGGAACCACAGCAGCTCCCAGAAGGACTGGTGCAAGGGCTTCCCCTTGTTTCTCCTGGCTTGAAGTATTCTCAGGGCTGGGTCATCTTTCTAGGTGGCATTTGTCCAGAGTTTTAAAGGTACAAGTATTGGTTGCATCAGCCAGGGGAGAAGGTCTTTCAAAGACAGAACAAAAAGCCAAGAAAGAAAGAGGCTGAAAAAGGAGATATGGTGGGGAATTAAAGACTTTAAAAAGCTCCTGTGTACTGTGTCAGAAAAGAATAGATTTTAAGACAAAAAGTACTACAAAAGACAAAAGAGGGCATTATAAATTGATGAAAGAGTCAATCCATCAAGGAAATATTAAAATTATAAACATACACATACAGAGTTTCAAAATATGTGAAACAAAAACTGACAGAAATAAAGGAAGAAATAGACAGTTCTACAATAATAGTTAGACTTCAATAACCTATTTTCAACGAGGGATAGAATTACACAGAAGATCAATATTGAAAAAGAGGGCTTGAACTATACTTTAACACCTATCAGACCTAACCCCAAATACTGAATACTCCACACCAAGCCAACAGAATACACATTTTTCTCAAGTTCAATGGAACATTTTCCAGGATATACCATAGGTCACAAAATCAATCTCAATTAATTTAAAAATATTGCAATCACATGAAGCCTTTTCTCCAACCACAATAAAATGAAACTAGATATCAATAGCAGAAGGAGCACTGTAAAATTCACAACATGTGGAAATTAAACAACACACACAGCTAAAAGATCAAAGAGGAAAGTACAAGAGAAAGTGAAATTACTCAGAGATGAATGAAAACAGAAAACATACTAAAATTTACATAAAGGAGAGAAAGCAGTGCTCAGAGGGAAAGTTATAGCTGTAAATGCATACATAAGGAGAATAACGATCTCAAATCAATACCCTAACTCTACAGTTTCAGGAAATAGGGCAAAAAGATTAAGCTAAACTCAAAGCTACACAGAAGGAAAGAAATAATAAAACTGGAGTGGAAATAAATGAAATAGAGAAAAGAAAAACAATAGGTAATCAACAAAGCCAAAAGTGGTACTCCAAAAAGATCAACAAAATTGACAAACCTTTTGCTTGTTTTACCAAAAATGAAGAAAGAATATTCAATTTACTAAAATAACAAATGAAAATGGGGGACATTATTACAGTCCTTAAACAAATAAAAAGGAATAGAAGACAACACTATGGACATGAGTATCCTACAAAATTAGATGGCCTAGATGAAATGAACAAATTGCTAGAAACACACCAAAATGCCAATACTGACTTAAGAAAAGTAAAAAATCAGATCAGATGGATAAAAAAATAAAGTTGACATTGAAATAATAATAAGCCTTCCACCCCCAAAAAAGCCCTGGATCATATGCCTTCATTAGTGAATTCTATCAAACATTTAAAGAAGAACTAACATGAATACCTTTAAAACTCATGCAAAAAACAAAAGTAGAGGGAATACTTTCTAACTCGTTCTATGAAGACAGAATTATCCTGCCACCAAAAAGAACTGAAAGAAAATAAAACTATGGACCAACATCTCTCATGAAAATGGATGTAAAACCCTCAACAACATAATAGTCAGTTGACTCCAGCAACATATCAAAATAATTATATACCATGACCAAGTGGAATTTATCCCAGGGATGCCAGGTTGGTTCAGCATATGTAAATCCATCAAGCATTAACCACGCTAACAGAATGAAGGGAAAAAATCCACATGCTTATCCCACTGTAGGAAGAAAAAGTGTTTGACAATTCTAATACCCTTTAATGATAAAAACACTCAATATACTAAGAGTGGAAGGGATCAGCCTCCACCTGATGAAGAGCCTCTATGTAAAGCTCTCCACTAACACCACACTCGATGGGGAGGGCTAAACCTTGTCCCTTAAGATCAGGATCAAGAAAACGATGCCAACCTTCACCATTATTATTCACCACTGTATTGAAAATTCTAACCAGAACAATTAGACAAGAAAAGTAAATTAAAGTTATCAAAATTGGAAAGGAAGAAGTAAAATTATCTCTATTTGTGGAAGACATGATCTTTCAAATAGAAAATCCTAACAAAACCACCAAACCCAAAAACCTATTCGACCTAATAAAGGAATTCAGTAAAGTTGCAGGAAATAAGTTCAACATGCAAAAATCAGTTGTGTTTCTAATAACTAAAAATGAACAAAAAATGAAATTAGGAAAATTTCATTTACAATAGCTTCAAAAATAATGAAATACTAAAGAGTGAATTCAACTATGGAGGCGCATGATTTGTACACTGAAAACTACAAAACATTGCTGAACAAAATTTTAAAAGACCTAAATAAATGAAAAATAAACTAGATGGGAAGGTGATGTTGTTAAAATGGTAATTCTTCCCCAAGCAATACAGAGAAACAATGCAGTTCCTATCAAAATTCCAATGGCCATTTTGGTAGAAAAGGAAAAGCTAATTGTAAAATTCCTATGGGATTGCAAGTGACCCTGAAAAAAAGGCAAAATAATCTTGAAAAATAAAAACAATATTGGAGGACTCACACTTCCCAATTTCAAACTTAAAAAAAAGCTAGAACAATTAAAATAGTGTGGTGCTGGCATAAGGATAGACAAATGGACCAAGGGAATAGAATTAAGAATCCAGAAATAAATCCACACATCTCTGGTCAAATGATTTTCAAACTCGTTGCCAATACTATTCAATGAGGAAAGAATAGTCTCTCCTATAAATGGTGCTGGGAACATTGGATTTCTACATGCAAAGGAATGAATTTGGACCACTACCTCACAACATATAAAAATTAACTCAAAATAGGGCAGGCCATAGTGGCTCAGCAGGCAGAGTGCTTGCTTGCCATGCTGGAGACCTGGGTTCAATCCTGGTGACCATGAAAAAGAAAAATTAACTCAGTATAGATCAAAGATCTACATGTAAGAGTTGAAATTATAAAACTCTTAGAAGAAAATATATTGTAAATCTTTAAGACTTGAATTTTGAAATGAATTCTTAAATATAACACCAAAAGCACAAGTATTAAAAGAAAAAATAAATGAAGCTCATAAAAAAATAAAAAATTTTTGTATACCAACAATGTGAAAAGGCGGAGAGGGGGCCAAGATGGCGGCTTAGCAAGGTGCGCGTTTTAGTTCGTCCTCCAGAACAACTACTAGATAACCAGAAACAATACAGAACAGCTCCCGGAACCACGATAGTGACCGAACACACAGCGCGCCCAGAACGGGAGCAGCTTAGACCGACGGCAACTGGCCGGATCTGTGAGTTCCCCAAAGCCGCGGCGGCCG
>PVIY010044171.1:0-19862 GCA_004026745.1 Myrmecophaga tridactyla
CTGGTGGACTCTCTGCTTCGTAATGTCACTGTCTCTGAATCTCTCGTTCTCCAAAATGTTTCCTCTTTTATAGGACTCCAATAAACCAATCAAGATCCACCCAAATGGGTGGAGAAATGTCATCCCCTAATCCAATTTAACAACCACTCTTGACTAAATCACATCAACCAGGGAGATGATCTCATTAGTTTCAAACATATAGCATTGAGTAGAGATTATTCTACCTTTATGAAATGGAATTTATATTAAAACATGGCTTTTCTTAGGGGGCATACTTCCTTTCAAACCAGCACACTGCTGAGAGCATCCACCCCAGTGAAAGGACTTTACCTTTCAGGAGCTCTAGACTAGTACCACCCCTAGTGCTGATATGGATGACTTTTATCTTCTGTGTTCCATTTGCCACAGCAAGTGGCAGTGTCTCCACCACCTATGATGTTGATGTAGTCCCTGGGAGTGTTTTTCACCACCTCATCCATGAGGGCTTTGGTTCCTCAGGCAAAAGCTTCCCATTCAAATACCCTTAAAGGTCCATTTCCATACTACTGACTTAGCCCTTGTGACAGCCTCAGCATACTTCTTGCTGCTCTCAGGACCACAGTCCAAGCCCATCCTGTCAGCAGGTATGACAGAGTCCATAGTCACTTGGCCAGTATTGGCATTCTCATCAAACTTGTCAGCAGTGACAAAGTCAACAGGCAAGGTAATCTTCCCATCATTCTGCTCAGCTTTGGACATTAGATGTTTGACAGTCTTGGCTCCATCTTCATCAAACAGAGAAGTGCCAATCTCCAAGTTGTTGAGCACCTTGAGGAAGATAAAAGCCATTCTACAACTAATACTCATCTCATTGACTTTGTCCAGCATAGATCAGATGAATCTTGTCTGCAATTTTAGCTCTGCTCAGAATGACCAAGAAAGGTAGTTCTGGACTCTCCAAGGCCTTGGCAAAGTAATTCAGCTCCTTCTTCATCAAGAAACTCCCAGCCTTCTGTGCCAGAATCACTTCCACCATGGAACTGTGGGCTCGGTGAGCAGTGCCAAAAGCATCATTGACAGGGACGTCCCCTAGCTTAGAAAATAAAACCTGGAAAGCTTCTATTTTGGCTGGTACTGCTTTAACCTGGTTTCCAGAAGTGTCTTTTCCCTTCCCTTCTTCCTCCAGATGAAAGAGTAAGTTCTCCAGTACAATCTCAGAACCAGTAGCTGGGTTAGTACAAACATTCTCCACTTCTGGGCCCACATAGCTCTTCAGGAACAAAACATCCTTGCCTAGAAGAGATCTGAGTTCTTCAGGAACTGGCTCCAGGGAGTATTTTTCAGGCATGGGGACATCATCAGGCTGGGCCAGGTGGTTCATAAGAACAACTGACTTGGTTCCATTGTCCAAGCAGTACTGGATACTTGATCCTTTGGTTGTTATCTGTTTGTCATTCATAGGAACATTGAAGTCAACTCTCAAGATGACCCACTTTCCCTTGATGTCCAGTTTGTTCAGTGTGAGCTTGTTGGAAAGAGACATCTTGATAATACAGAGGGGGTGAGAGGTTCAGACCTCAGACAACAGCAGCTGCCTGTTCTTGTTTGCTATCTGCCAGAATGCAATATACCAGAAACAGAATGCCTTTTTAAAAGGGGAATTTATTAAGTTGCTAGTTTACAGTTCTAAGACTGAGAAAATATCCCAATTAAAGCAAGTCTATAGAAATGTTTGATCTAAGGCATCCAGGGTAAGATACCTTCGTTCAAGAAAGCCAGTGAAGTTCAGGGTTTCTCTCTTGGCTGGAAGGGCATGTGGTAAAGTCTGGTGGCCTTCTCTCCCTCTTCTTGTTTCATGAAGCTCCCGTGGGGGTGTTCTCCTTTTTCATCTCCTAAGGTCACTGGCTGGTGGACTCTGTGGTTCTCTCTGCTCATGGCTCTGCTCGGCTCTGCTGTGGCTTTCTTGTGGCTCTAACAAAGGGAACTCTCCAAGATGTTTCCTCGTAAAGGATTAATGGGTAGAGTCACAACTCCATGGGAACAATCAAAATGCTCCCAGACAGCAACACTGAATGAGGATTAAAGGACATGGCTCTTCTGGGGTCCATCACAGATTCAAATCAGCACGCTGCTGTTGTACACTCACCACGCATGTGGAGTGCTGAGCATGACACGCCAGCCAGGACTGCAGTCTAGAGTGGTAAACTTTTTTGAATATAAATTAAAGTCCAAATTAAATTATGATACAAAATAGAATGCTGTAATAGAAATGGCTTGGGATGATTAATTTGTTATGGAATACTTTTCCCTCTCGTTTTGCTAGATTCAGTACACATTTAGGTATAGTTTGCCTTGGGGCATAAATTCATTCTGGCAAAGCAAAGGAAAAATCCCTTAAAATTAATGATGATTTTTATTCACTTCATTTTAAAATAAAGGGATCTGGAGGGATTAACACTAGAGAATTGGAATTAGGATAACTGTAAAAGGAAGTGAAATCAAGAAGAAAGCCTATTCCCTGGGAACTGTAAGCAGTGAAGATGTTAGCAGGTTTGGGTTCATGCTCATAAACTCCTGACCTCTCTCTTGGGTTCCCCTCTGTCCTCTAGCTACCTAGTACTATGTTTCTGAGACCAAACCCAGTTACTGGAGGCAATATGTGATATAGCAGAGGCTGGATATGTGAATGTGGACTGAGGAGGACTTCCTAAGGAATGTTACATAGCACTGGGACTGCTGCATGTAAATACATGAAGTATAAGGGAAAAAAGTATTTTGTGTTCAAATAAACATGGAAAATGCCGAGCTGAAGTTAAGAGCATGTTTTAACTGTAGGTCTTCTCAAGGGCTTTAAGATTACGTTAGCAGTTTTATAAATCCTTAAGAGGGGGTTATGATGCCATATTGCCATATTTCTGTGTTCTTTTTTGCATAACATTTCTAAGACTTGTGGTCCATAGGCCACACTTGGGAAATGTTGGTCCAGTGTAAATGTATTCATCTAGTATAATTTTAATTCTAAGATACTATCAATTTTTACCATTTCAGACAGTTTGGATTGTTTCAATTTTCGTAAATATAAATTTTCAGGTGGTATGTTATTTTGAGTTCTTTCATGGCACCTCTTCCTTGTCCCTATTATTATGTTATTATATATGTATATATGAGTGTGTTATGTGTATTTACATATATTAATCTGCATATATATGCATGTACACTACCTAAAATAAAGCCACTTCCTCTCTCCTTAAAACATTTTTAAAATTTATCATCATAGATACCAGTTAAGAGAAACCAGAAAACAATATTTTTGTCAACTGCTTGTTATATATCTGACCAGAATTTCTGGCAAGGATTGATTATCTGGTATTAAACAATGGATAATGTACAACTAAATATAATTGGCTTGTGTTCACTTAGGATTGATGCTAATGCTTCAGCAGCACCCCTCCCTAAAGAAGGAAGAATGCCAAAGAATGCCCACAGATGCTTATGCAGATAGATAATCTAGGGGGAAATTATGAAACTTACTTTTAAAATCCCTTGATAAAAACTTTTATATTTAATTTGAGATTCTTAATTGATTTGAATCTAGCCCTCTGAAAACAATGCTTCCTAAACCTTATGTTTTCAAAATAAAAACTACAAAAATAAAAAGATTATTTGCATATTTTTAAACAGGGGAAATTGATATAGAAATTCTACATAACACATTTCATTTGCAAGTTACTAACATTAATTATAAAAGCAGGTATTATTGAATTCTGGTATCATTTAATGGCAAAGAATATTGAATTAAATCCACTGCATTATTAATTGTTACCTTCTTATTTATTTTTAAGAGCTTTGTATAATTCATGGACAAACTGAAGAAGTCTGCAGCCCAAATTTTTAAAAAACTTATTTTTATGGTAAAAACACTTGACTATATTGGAGGAGTGGGAAACATTTTTTGTAATGGGACTTAACTACTTTGTTAATACTAGTCATATTTATAATTTAATTTCCATAATGTTTTACTAATACATTAATTTATTTAAAATGTCAATTTCATTGCAGAGTATTTGGAAAATAGAACATTGAAGAAGGCAATAAAAGGTATCCCAAATGATGTCAACTGAAATATAATCACTGGAAGTATTTGGGGTATTTTTCCTATGGCTTTCTTTTCCTAAGCATGTCCATAAGGAAATACATATTCTTTATAAATATGCACATGTACAGATATATTCACATGTACAGCACATAGGCACATGCATGCTGTATATGTACATACATGAACACATGAGTTATACCTGAATTCTCCAAAACTCTTCTGAAATCTTTCCACTCATCTCTACCTACTTGCTCCATCTTAGTTGAAATAACAAATATTCCTTATCTGGTCTATAGCGAAATCTGCCTTTTCTTGAACCTATTCTTCAAATAGCGGTTCTAGTGGCATTTAAAAATAAAAGTCCAATTGAGCCATTTCCCTGCTTAAAACCTTTTCTTGACATTCTATTACAGGCAGGATAAAGAGGAAATCTTACCACGGCCTGCAAAGCCTGCATGATCTGGCCCCAGGCCACCTCTTCAGCTTTAACTCATCCCATTCTCCTCTTTCATCTTTCTCTTCTGGTCACACTGACCTTGCTTCTCATATCAGACATGTTAAAACCTTTTGACCTCACATATATGAAGTAGGCAAAGGATTTATTTTATTTTAATTAATGAATCAAGAAAATTATAAATTTTAAATATTGCCCATAGCTGAATTTATCCTCACCAGGAGTCCCTACCCCTGTGGGGTAAGATTTTAAATAAATAATAACGATATATGGAAGCCTAGTATGATGCAATAACTTAAAGTGTCTTAAGATGATGTTCAGATGCTCCCATAAGTTCTCCTCTTCCTTTCCCTGTTTCTCTTCTTCCAATGGTTTGTGTGACTAGAGCAGTATGAAGCAGAGGGCAAGACCCCCTCCTCTGAATGCTACTTGCTTCCTGGGCCTTCTAGAAGAAGAGATGATCTGCCCTTGCTCATAGTGGTCAGGTTTGAAAATTCTGCCTCTTGTGTCTCCATTCAGTCCTGTCCCCTTCTCTCACCTAACCCAAAACTTCTACAGCTGAAGCTCAGAGGCAGAACATTAGGACATAAGTCTATTATTTGTCTGTCTGTCTATCTATCTGCAACAGTCCTATTTCTTTACATCATTTCCCCACAAATAGAAAGCATCTCTCATTCTTTTTTCTGGTCTATGTACTAGAAAGCTTAGTCTGATTCAAATATCTTAACAGTCTTCTTGAGGTAGTGTTCAGGTGCTACCAGGAAAAATTGTGCTCTCATATAGCCTTCTCTTCCCCCCATTTTTCTCCTTCAGATGGCCCATGTAAAAATTATGAGGTGAAAAAAAAATTATATGGCAGATCAAGCCTTGGATATGTTGAAGAAAAATATAAAGAAATTTAAGCCTTTTCTTGCTGAAAAATTTTCTAATTTAAATGTCACAATCTATGTGAAGCCTGTGCTACTTTTTCTGTTTTTGGAGGCCTTCTTTAATAAATTGTAATCTCCCTTAGGTAGAGGATGCCTCAAAAAGGATGCCTCTAGTAGATGAGGGAAATGCTTATGTGCTCAGAAGAGTAAGGAGAAAAGTACTGTGGTGGACTGAATTGTGTACATAAATTGTGTACATAATTGTGTACATAAACAAATGCTCTTGTTCTTGGTTGGCATTCTGGTGGTATCTTAAAGATGTTATTTCAGTTAAGGTGTGGAATAACTGAATTACTGAGGTCCTTTATAAGTAGAGTAAAATTCAGACAGAGAAAGAAGCCATGGGGAGCAGCCAGAAGCTGGTAAGGGAACCCGGAAGGGAAAGGAGAAGACGCCACCACGTACATTACCATGGAAAAGCCAAGGAAACCTAAAGATTGTCGGCCAACCTGTCTAGAAGATAACAACCTTGGGAGGAAGCAAAACTTCTAGCTTCTGAAAACATGATTAGATAAATTCCTTCTGTTAAGCCAATGCGTAGCATGGTACTTGTTTTAGTGGCTAGGAAACTAAAAGAAGCACAATAATAACTTCAAAAATATCTCCCTTTAGGCAAAATGTTCTTCCTCTCACATTCCCCACCAACTCTTTTCATTGTCACCCACCTCCCATTTGAAGCTGAGTTTCAATTTAAAATGTGCTTCTTCTAGAAGTTCCTCATAATCTGAGTTCCCTTGTTGTACATTCTCAGAGTCCCATGACTTTTTCCATCATGGCACTTAGCACAATGGTAATTAAGTAATTAATTATGCAATTATTTGTTCCTTGTCCATCTCTACCTCTAGACTGGTGGACTCCAGGACAAAAAGAACCATGATGTCTTTGTTTACCATTCTTCAAGGTCTAGCTCAGTGGGGTCTGGAATAGGCATTTAAAAAACATTTGTTGAAATCACAAATAAATTCATATATAAATATATAATATATGTGCATATAAATATTTGGTTACTTTCTTCATTCATTTGACATTACTTCATATTCACATAACTTTATATTAAACATATCACACTTACTGAGAGCTGAATATTTTTCTTAATGTTTATCAGAGTTTTATGACTACTCCTTGGTTATTTAGTTTTTTTTTTTTACATGGGCAGGCACCGGAATCGAACCCAGGTTTCTGGCATGGAAGGCAAGAATTTGCCTGCTGAGCCACTGTGGTCCATCTGGTCATTTAGTTTTAATAGTTTCTTATTATAAATATGTTTTTGATGGATACCCTTAAACATTAATCCTTTAATATATTTATGATTAGTTTCCTAAAAGTAGGATTACTGGGTTAAGAATACAGCCTTTAAGTATCCTAGTATGATATAGAGCCACTTTTGAGAAAATTATACCATTTTATAATTCTATCTCATTATACCATCTAAAACACTATAATAATGTTTTTAGCATTTATTATAGATCTAATTTATGAATACCTTAGTAAAAAAGGTAACTTTCGTAATTTGCATATGTTTAATTGCTAGTGAGGGGAAACAGTTTTTTGTTTTCAGTATTCCTACTCCTGCTAATTGTTCATGGTGTTTGTCCATTAGCCTAATTAATTGTCAATGATGTTTAAAATTGATTTCAAAAGAGTTGCTTTCAAGGGCAGGCCATGGTGGCTCAGTGGCAGAGCTCTCGCCTGCCATGCAGAAGACCCGGGTTCGATTTCCGGTACCTGCCGTGGAAAAAAAAAAAAAAGAAAAGAAAACAGACTTCCTTTCTGAACCGTGGTTGCTAATCTCCAGTCAAAATATTTTTTTTCAATTTAATGTCTTTTTATATGTTGTCTTTTTAATTCTTAAATTCATCTTTTACTTGACAAGTAAATATTTAAATAATTCAGAAGTTATTCTGTGAGATGGTTGGTGGAAGCACACAGTAGGTAGGGAATGCACTGCATAAAATGGAGCCTTGATTAATTCTAGTTTATTTCTTTTTCGTGACAACTGAATGAGAACTTCTTTAAATCTCATAATCCCAGGAAGGAAGTGCAGCAGGAAGAGGACATTCTATTTTTAATTGTCTCCTTTTTATCACACCTCTGATACTTCATACAAATTTTTATCATTTATTCATTCATTCACTCATTTGTTCGTCCATGGAACAAATCTTTGAGAACTACTCTATGCCAGGCACTGAGCAGGCATTTAATAAGTAATATTTGATTGAATACAATGAACAAGACTAATGAAATTTCCTCAAATCATCCATTTCATTAATGATCTGCTTCACTATGCTATTGTTTCCATCCCCTGACCCCACTTCCAGGAAAAAGAAAACATATTTTACTGTCTTTATATATCCAATGTCTAGTGTAATGCTTGACACTTATTAGGATTTAGAGTAATTCTGAATGCATAAATAAAACTTATAGGTAAGGGTGTGTGCGTGTGTGTGTGTGTCTGTGTGTGTTTGTGTGTGTGTTTGCATAGGTGTAGATGGCTGAGGAAGATAAGGCTATTAGAGGTTAGATTTGCCCACAGTCGTGGCTAAACAGTTGGCAGACTTGGATTTGGCTCTCAGGTTTCTAACTTCCTAAATCTCAATCTACTGTGATTCTGTCATTGATAGAATAGATAAAGTAACTGTCTGTACCTATGTCTCCAAGTACCTATGTCTCCAAATAATCCCCAAACACGGTTTCAAATCAATAAAATAAACAATAACCACTTTCGGGGCTCCAATTAAGGAACAGGACTTTCCAAACTAAAAGTAGGAATAAAGGACTTGATTTGAATGAAAGCTGTAACATTAACAATGGCATAAGCAGTACTAAAAGGGGTTTCAATAAAAGGGAGACATCACCTTGGAATCTAGAAAACCAGGCATCATAGCTCAAAAATAAAACAGGGTTCACTCAGAGAGAGAGAGAGGGAGAGAGAGAGACAGAAGTACAGAGCCACATACACAGAAACAAAGACAAAGAGAGTGTCACCTCTCTGATGATTGTATACCTGAAAGCCTAGATACTGCTCTGATGACTCGGTGCTGACTTGTGGGTGTGGAACTGAGGGTAGTTTGTCTAACTTTCCAGAGTTAAAACAAAATATCTACTATAACTACTTCCACCCTTTGCTTCACTTTTGTTTATTCATGAAAGAATTATCTGACAATTAATATATTTTCCCAATTATTTTCAGAGCATAAACAGAGTCTACTGAAATGAGAATAAAACAATTATGGATCCCTGAATATATTTCATAAATTAATAAGCCAACATATACCTATTGTGAATTTGAACAAAATTAAGAATGACAATTAACATTTGGGAAGTGTTCTGTGTCAAGTAATGTTCGACCATTTTTAATCCTCAGAACAAGACCATAAATTATGAACAACTGCTCAGCCAAGTCTAATCAACAGAAAATGCAATGAAAAAAAATAATGTGTGTGGATACACAATTCTGTGACAGTAAAAATCTTCTAATAGGTGTCCTAGCCAAGCTAATTGCACCCGGCAAGCCTGTTTGTGAACTACCAGAATGTCTCCAGGGTTCTTCTATCCTTTTACTTTTTTAATGAACACTAAAATACAAAGCAAAAAACATAGAAAGAAATAATAGCATCTTTTATCATGGTCCTTAAACACATATAAGGCAGGAAGTCATCTGTCCCCAATGAGACGACAAATCGGGTTAAGCATTCTGTTAATCATGCTTTAATTTGGTTCGCTAATACCTGTCTTTTTTCCCCTGTACATAATTGCTTCCTGACTCATCTTTGGCCAATGTCCAATAACTCCTCTTTCCTTGTTGGTATGGAGTTTTGTGAAAAACACTTATTATTAAATGGTCTATACAGAGTAACCTCTTCAGAGAGATATTAAGTAATTTTAATAACCTAGCAAAATTTGGTGGTTTTACCTTCACTCATAGCCTCTAAGGGAGTGAAAATAAGAAAATTAGACTTAAAGGAAATCAACCATAAGATCTCTAAAACAAAACAAAACAAAAATCCTTCTTATGCAAACTATTAATGAATATATTGCAATTTTTGGAATTCTCTAGCCCTGTTGTCAACTATTTTTACTCACTTCCATTTCTTTGAGGATAGTTGTTTATAGAAAACTATTTTAAATCTAAGCCAAGATCCTGGCTTCCTGCTTTAAACTGTTGCACTTTAGTTGATCTTTTATGCTTTCAAATTGCCACAGGCTTTTTAGCCAGTTGTCGCACTACCTTTCTTCCTTGGGAAAGCAGATAAGTCCGATGACTGCTGTTTTCCTAAGCATGTTCCCTAATATAACAGTCCTGCCCTTTAAGGAGTAGAATAGATTCACCACTGACACATAAATAATAATTTCCCAGGGACCTTCAAAAAAAGGTGATTGATGACCTTGCCTTTCGGTATCTTTTCTTTTAAGTGATGGATGGGAACAAAACCCAAACCATACAGAAACCTTTTCACTGCAAATAGAAAACATGAATTCTGAATAGAAGACCGAGATCCAAAGAAGAATAAAAACAAACATCAGAGTTGAGGAGCAAACAAATGTAGTTGGCAAATCTCTGCTTCTTAGAGAAGCTGACCTTCTTGGAATAGAATTGCAGCCAGTTGTTATGCTAACAAATAACTGCAGTGTTTATTTGAACAGTGTATTTGGATTATGCTCTTTAAAGTTTTAGAATTAATGGATTAGAAATTGCATATTAAAGGGAATATAGAGCCACAAACCTGTCGCTGTGTATTTACCCACGTCTCTCAGGTCTGCATAGGGATTTCATGTTTAAAATATTGCCATGTCCTGGAATACTAACATCGAAAATGCTCTGGAAATGCCTTTACAAATTAATGCTAAACCTTGAGGCCAGAGAATGTTAGGAATTAGAAAAAGAATTTTTCCTAATGTCACAGAGCTCAAATCTTGGTATGATGTAAATGGTCTAAGAGGAGGGATCAGCGCAATAGTGATGGCAGAAGTTGGTGGAGCGATGCTTTTTGCCCCAACTAAATATCAAAGGCAACAGTGTAAAACAATGCATGGAAAAGTTAAAAATAAAGTGGCTTAACTTTTATAACTACAGCTATATTCATCTTTTGCCTATGAGTCTAAGAACTAGCCTATATTGCAAAGTTAAAGTCAGAGAAAGTTCATTTCTGGAATTTAAATTAAGTTAAACAAAACACCTACATTTGACCATATGGCAAAATGACTTCTTTTGGACAGAAATTGCTGATGAATATTTGATATTTCCTAATCAGATCAGAATGACCTGGGTAACTCAAGACCTACTCAAGCTTATATTTGTGATGTAAAAAAAATTCTCTTTCAGTGATTTGCTAAAACACACATATACCACGGAGGTAGGTTAGATAAGGAAGGATGGAGGGGGAAGTGACCCTAAGATCCAAAACAAAAAGTTCCTTGTGGTGCACAAACCTACCTATCCTCTGCACACCTAGCCCCCACTCAGTTCACGATGAAAAGAGCCACTGAAAAGTGTAGCTCATCAATCCCTTTTCAGCATAGCCTGAGGGGAAAGGGCCACTCCAACTCCTTATCATGCAGGGATCCTGACCTCACAGGGCTTCTGTTTTTTTTGGAGAATACCAGCACTGATCTTCCTTTGAGCATGAGCGTTTTGAGCTGTACGCACTGGCCAGTCTTTGGATTCTTTAGCTGCACACACTGACTAGTCCTCGAGTTCTTTCCTGCAGTTGAGTCAAGAATATTCACAGCATCAGCCCCTGGTTGAGGTCACGACTTCACTGAAAATTCCAGGGGATCTCCGGCATCCAGCAAAGAACTCTTGAACCTCTGCTGCATCCAGTCTAGAACTTCCTGGGCTCTGCAGCCTTCAGTTGAGAAATCCCAGGGCTCTCCCTGGCATCTACCTGAGAACTCGCACCATTCTCCAGCATCGAGATTATTCAACTTTTTGGCTATACACACTGCTAGTCCTTGAATTCTTTCCTGTGGCTGAGTTAAGAACCATCATGGCGCCAGCCTTTGGTGGAGGTCTTGGTTTCTCTGAGAACGCCCCGGGATGTCTGGCATTGCCACCACAGCCAACAATAACAACAAGAGGTTAAAGCTGGGAGAGTATAAGATTTAAAGTAATCCGACTTGTAGGTATGTGGACCTCTTACTTGGGTAATAGTACTTTTCACATACTAGGTTTGTAATAGTTTTTTTCTTTTTTGGCTGAGGGGGAGAGGAAGGGTTCCTGCATAGGCTGGGAAAAGAACCTGGGTCTCCCGCATGGCAAGCAAGAATTCTACCACTAATATACCTTTGCACCCTGCCGAAATAAATAGTTTTAAATTGAGGACTTTAGAGTTGGATAATCAGTTGCCTGTCCCTCTCTACTCACAATTGGAAAAGTGTCCAACCCTTCAGTGGTAGAAAAAGCCAGGAAGAGCAGCTGAGGCACAGGCACCATGACAATCCCAGATCAGTTTTTGAATGCTACCAGGGGACTGAGTGTCCGAGAGCAGCTGCCTCGTGTGCAGCCAAGTCTACTGGTGTGACAGTACAATTACTTGGACCCACTCGCCCTGGTGTATAGACCTGGTGCTGCCCATGGCAGCTGTCTCGTGAGCAGGAGCAGCAGCCCTTCAGTGAAATATCCAAAGAGGTTTCAAGCATGTCCTATTTCATTGTTCAATCAAGCTATGGGTTATTTATTCTTCTCTAAAGGAACATTCGGAAATGCCAAAGAACATTCTCCACTGAGAAACACTAACAAGCAACTTTTTGTTTGTTAACCTAACAGAGGTCTGTTTATTTAAACTGAACAGAGGGATTGCTGAGGAGTCATGCTAGGGGATGAGGAGATCTTGTTTCTTCTTCTAGTACAATGAGGTGGAATGAAAAAAAGAATGGCCTAAAATCAGCAGGTATGTAGGCAGAACAAGGCATTGTCCTGAGAGAAATATTGGGTAGGAACAGAGTCTAAAGAGAAATAAAGAAAGAGAAGGCATGGTTTTGTTTTTGTTTATGTCTCTGAAATCAAGGCTGTATGCTTGAAAACTCCTTGGAAGTTTATTTATTTATTTATTTTTCAGTTGCCCAGC
This sequence comes from Myrmecophaga tridactyla, assembly GCA_004026745.1. Taxonomy (NCBI): domain Eukaryota; kingdom Metazoa; phylum Chordata; class Mammalia; order Pilosa; family Myrmecophagidae; genus Myrmecophaga; species Myrmecophaga tridactyla. The sequence continues at coordinate 12,526 of PVIY010044171.1, forward strand.
TGGGCTCCTCTGTAGGATAATGCTGGAAAGGATGCTAGTTCCCTTAATGCATCTAGCAGTCTTAAATTAAAATTAATAAATTTGCAAATGTTGTTGGTAATACATGAGCCTTTTCAAACCCTGTAAGAGCTGAAAAAATAAACAAAAACAACAAAATAAAAATTAATGCAATATTAAAATATAAGGGGGAGGGAGAACGCTAGGCACTGTTTCAAATACATTATATGTGTTATTTCAAGAATCCTAATAGCAATACCAGGGGGAAAGTGCTATTATAATTATCTCCATTCTATAGGTGAGGAAACAATTGTCCCAAGAATGTAAATAACTTTCCCAAATTTATGCAGCTTAATTAGCTTGGACTGGGGATTCAGTAACCTAAGAATGCATCGAGTACCAGACTCAACACATATTCAACGAATTATACTACAGCTGCTTCTTTTAGAGCCTGTAGACATGAGATGCAAGAAATATATGAGAAAATAGAATGAAGTAAAACAAAACCAGCTTAAATGGCTTGGTCTGCAATAGCAGCCTAGCAAAGTTACACACATTTTTGTGTCTGAACGTATGAAAAATGTTTTTCTGCTGCTGGCTACAGTCAAAGGTTCTCAAAGTGTGGTGCCCAGATTAAAACACGGAACTTGTTAGAACTGTAAATTCTTAGGCCCCAGGGCAGGTTTACCAGAATGAGAAATTTTCATAGTAAGGCCTTGCAATGTTTTACCAAGCCCAGGGTGAATCTGATGGCTGATCAAGTTTGAGAATCACTAGCCTAAGATGAATCTTGGCAGACATTGCTGTTCCTGTTGGGGAGAGAAACGGCTGCTGGCGTGGCTTGTGCTGAGTTATTATGTGAACTGTATACACACTGAAGTTTGTAGCTTTCCAGTCTGCAGGGGGCCCTACCCACTGATTGTAACTATGCCTTCTCTGGGCAGGTTCTGCACTAAGAGAGCACAAAATTGACTTCCTAAATCTTGGCTTTCCCTAAGTTACCCAGATCCAGGCCTTCCAGAAGCATCCATTGGACGAATCAATAAAATTATCTCCTCTCCTCACTTGTTGCTACAGAAAAAAATGATAAAGCTCCTGAGAAAATTTGCAAGAATTCATAGTATATTGTTCCCCTCCCCAACTCTCACATACCTGAACCACGAATAATATACACGATAATGTGTGGTGTGACAGTTGAAAAAGAAGTCAATGCTTTTTGGTCATTGCCATAAATTAAAAAAGGAGAACACGATTCTGGGCAGCTGTCCAGAGGCCCTGGAGTTTGTCCTACACAGCATGGCAGAGAGTGGCTCATTTATTTGCAATGCTGTGACTTTCTAGAAGATCAAGTGCCCCTATGTACAACTCGAGCCACAAAAAATACTTAAAAGAGCAATATAAATTACTTTATGTTCCACTCTTTCAAATAATCAAAATCAAGTTTCCTACCTGTCCTTGTCAGTCTCCCCTCATTCACATACCAAAGTCAGTTATACTCAGAGCGAGCATATCCTTATCTTTTAAACATATGTTAAAAGTACATATATAACTATATATTTAATACTATATTAACATTTAAATATAGATATATTATGACTATTGATTTCTTTTTCCCTTGAAAAAGCACTGGGCAATTTGATCTCTCTCTCAACATAGCTATGTACAGATGAGATACACAATGTCTAAATATCTTGGTAGGGAAATTTCAATTTGATTTTTAAATAACCTTAGAAAAACCATTAAAAACCACTGTACACTATAATTGTGGAGAAAAACAGGATTATTTTTCTAGTGGTCATGAACAGGATTCTATTTTCAAATAGCTACTTTAACATAAAAAATCCAGCAAAATTATTATTTGGAACGGTAAAATATTTGCTTAAGGTGTTAAGTTCAGCAACTGTGATATTGCAACTATTTACAGATATGATATTGCAACTATTTACAGATAGAGAGAGGGCATAACCTTAAACGTGAAATCCAAATGAATAGCCATAAAGAACATATTACTCTCAGTTCTGACCTGGCAGGCTCTATGACCTTGAATGTCTCAATAACTCTCCATTTTTTTTTCTTTTTGGATTTCCATTAATTTAGTGGAAATAATGATTAAAAAGTTTCCCAAGACTTTAATATGCATACATTATTTAAAATGACAACAAAGCATTGCTATTTTAATAGATAATATCATAGTTTGTAAATATTTGAAAATGTCCGAATTTTGCCATTGTTCCTAATAAGGTCATAAAACATGAAGATAGATCAAAGTAGATGAGCTACTTTTAGATTGTGATATTTGAACTCTTTGTTAGACATTCCCAGAATTACAGATATTAGCATAGCCATTGTCTACCCACAGGCAATGTGAAAACACCCAGTGGCATACCATTTTACTGTAGTTGTAGGACATGGAGGAGAAAGCAGATGCACAATAAGTTTCAATTGATAGGAAAATCTTAAAACAGAGGGGAAGTTTCATAGTTAACATTACATTTGAGTATTAAATTCACAACCTCTCTTCCCAGAACAAGTGTCAAAATTTGTCCCCCAAGGAGCTTATTTGAAATGTCATTTCCTAGTCCCCTTCAAGATTTTCTGTCTCTGGGGATGGGGCCCATGCATTTACAAGTGTCTTAGATATGTCTGCCTCAGCTAATCCATAAACTGCTGTGAAAAACAGTATTTTAAAGGATAATGGAGGAAGATATGAAAAATTATGAAGTACAGGAAATATGACATTGGGGAAAGATTCTTCACAATGTGGAGGGACAGCAGATTGATAATTTTTTTTTAGCAGAGTCTTGTTATCATATGTCGTGTGCTATTAGTGAGCCAGCTAGGAGCCCATGTGCCTTGGGTCTCTATCTATTCACCTACTTGTCTTATTTTTTATTAGGGAAATTGAGGGTTCACAGGGGGAAAAAACATGCATAAGAGTTCCATGTGCAACTCTATTATTAATACCTTACATTGGTTTGGTATATTTGTTACAATTGATGAAAGTACATTTTTATAACTGTACTAATACTATAGTCTATGGTTCACCTTAGGCTTCACTGTGTTGTATAGTCCCATGGATTTTTAAAAAAAATTAATTCTAGTAATATATATACAACCTAAAACTTCCTCTTTGAATGATATTTAACTATATAATTCAGTGTTGTTAATCAAATTCATAATGTTATGAACCATCACCACCAGCTATACTAAAAATTTTCCTTCATCCCAAAAGCCAAACTCTGTACAATTTTAAGCATTAACTCCTTATTTTCTGCCCCACCCTGTCCCCTGGTAGCCTTTACTCTAGATTAATTCTGTGAGTTTGCATATTCTAATTATTTCATATCAGGGAGGTTACAATATTTGTCATGTACCCGCGTCAAGCACTGGGGTAGTGGCCACACTCTACAATCCCCCAGACATTTGGAAAACTGGAGTGGCAGCACACTTCCTGAACAACAAGGTGAGATGCTTGCCCTCTCCAATTGCTGAGACATACTCACACTTTCTATATACATGGGTGGGCTCATACTCTTGGTCTGAGAAAACACCTTCCGTCCAAATCGCTGCTTCCATGGTTCTGCCTTTGAAGTTATCTTTCCTTCTATCTGTCCCTTTGCTGTCCTATTTAGTCCAGGCTGGCAATGGTTCCAGTCGTACAGATCTTGCAAAAACACTTGTTGGTTTTGCATGTAATATACAGGGGTTGAAATCATCAGACAAAAGAACTTTCTACAAATCCTTTCTGTATAACTGCATTTCCAGTCCTGTCTTGCACTGAAAGGGTTTTTTGGCTCCATGCTCAGTTAAACTCTCACACGGAGCACTATTCTCTGGGGACTTGATTTCCAGAAGCTCAGAATTTTCCAAACCATCAATTTCTGGTTTATTTGTGCCCAGAAGTTCAATTTTCAGCTTTTCCATTTCTTCTTGCATTTTACTATCAGCTGCAAGGAGAAACCAGGCTACATTTTCCACATTTACCTTGGAAATCTCCTCAGTTAAATATCCAAGTTTGTCAAGTTCAAATTCTACCTTCCATATAATATCAGAACTCAATTTTGCCAAGTACCCCACCACTGTAAAACAAGGGTTGCCTTTCTTTCTTTACAATGACACATTCATCATTTCTGTCTAAGGTCTAATTGGAAGTACCTTTAGCATCCATATTTCTACCAACAGTCCCTTAAAAGCAACCTAGCTCATTCTATCAAACATCTCATTATTCTTCCAGCTTCATTTGAAATTACCCAATTCCAAAGCCATTCCCACACTTATGGTATTTGCAATAGCAGCATCCCATTTCCCTTGTGCCAAAATCTGTTTTAGTTTCTTAGGCTATTGAAAGCAGAAATGGGTTGACTTAACAATGGGAATGTATTAGCTTACAGTTTTGAGGCTGAGTAAAGTGTCCAATGAAGGCATCCTCAAAGAGATGCCTTCTTCCTAAAGAAGATCTTTGACTCCCCTGCCACAGGGCAAGGCACATGGTAGTGTTGGCTGGTCTCTCCCTTATCTTGTTGGTTTGTGGCTTTCAGTTTCTTGCTTCTGTGGCTTTCTATCTCCTTGCCTGAATTTCATTCTCTTAAACAGGACTCCAGTAAAAGGATTAAGACCCACCTTGGGCCATGCCTTAATGAAATAACCTCAGCCAAAGATCCTACTTACCACAGGGTTATACTTATGGAATGCATTGATTTGAAGGACATGATTTTCTGGGGGCACATACATTTCCAAACCACCACAGTGGTGTGTTATATTAATAGACTTTCTATGTTGAACTACCCTGGCATTCCTGGGATAAATCCCACTAGATCGTGGTGTAAAATTCTTTTAATGTGTTGTTGGATTCAATTTGTTAATATTTTGTTGAAGATTATTCCATATACATCCATAAAAGATATTATTGTACAATTTTCTTTTCTTGTGGTTTCTTTTTCTGGCTTTGGTATGAGTGCGATATTGGCCTCATGGAATGAATTAGGGAGTGTTCCAGCTTGCTAGCTGTCAGAATGTGATACACCAGAACTAGGATGGCTTTTAAAAAGGGGAATTTAATAAGTTGCTAGTTTACAGTTCTAAGGCCAAGAAAATATCCCAATTATAGCAAGTCTATAAAAATGTCCAAATTAAGGCACCAACAAGAGGTTACCTTCACTTAAGAAAGGCCGATGAAGTTCAGGGTTTTTCTTTTAACTGGAAAGACACATGGCAAACATGAGAACATCTACTAGCTTCCCCTTCAGACCTCTTGCTTCAGGAAGCTCCCCAGAGGTGTTCTCCTTCTTCATCTCCAAAGGTCATTGGCTGGTGGATTCAGTGTGTCTTGTCATTCTGTCATGGCTCTCATCATTTTCAAGCTTTCTCCAAAGTGCTTCCTCTTTTAAAGGATTCCAATAAATGGATGGAGTCACATCTGTTTCTAATGAAAAGCTAATACCCAAAAAGTGCGTAAGTCACATCTCTGTGGAGATAATCTAATCGAGTTTCCAATCTACATTATTGTACAGGGATTATAAGAAACAGTTGCACCCACAAGATTGATTAGGATTAAAACACAGCTTTTCTAGGGTACATAAATCCTTTCAAACCAGCACAGGGAGTGTTTCCTCTTCTTTGATTTTTTGGAATAGTTTCGGCCAGATTGATATCAATTATATTGGAATGAAGCCATCTGGTCCTGGGCTTTTCTTTGTCAGGAAGTTTTTGATAACTGAAAAATCTCTTTTTTGGTTTGTTGAGATCTTGTATTTCTTCTTGAGTCAGTGTTGACAGTTTGCACAGTTCTAGGAATTTGTCCATTTCATCTAGGCTATCTAGGTTGTTGGCACATAGTTGTTGATAGTATCCTCTTATAGTCTTTTTTATTTCTGTGGGGTCTGTAGTAATGATCCTCTTTCCATATCTGATTTTAGTGATTTGTATCTCCTCTCTTTTTTCTTTATCATTCTAGCTAAAGGTTTGTCAAATTTATCAATCTTTTCAAGACTCAAATTTTAGTTTTGTTGCTTCTGTTGTTTGTTTGTTTTATTCTTTATTTCATTTATCTCTGCTCTAATCTTTGTTAATCTCCCTTTGGATTGCTTTGGGCTCTGTTTGGTTTTTCCTTTCTCTGTTTCCTTTAGTTTTGAGATTAGGTCTCTGGTTTGACATCTTTCTTCTTTTTTAATATAAGCACTTAGGGGTATAAATTTCCCTCTCAGCATTGTCTTTTCTGTACCCCACATGCTTTAGTATATGTGTTCTCATTTTAATTTGCCTCTAAGTATTTCCTAATTTCCCTTCTGATTATCTTTTTAACTTGTTGTTATGAGTATGCTGAGTATGTTGTCTTAATTGCACATATTGGAATTTTTCATTTCTTACCAATTTATACCTTCATTCCTTTGTGATTGGAGATACACTGCATGATTTCCATATTTTTTTAATTTATTGAGACCTGTTTTGTAGCCCAAAACAAGTCTATACTGGAGAATGATCCATGTGCAGTAAAGATGAATGTGTACTCTCTTGATATTGGATGAAATTGCTCTATATGCATCTGTGAGGTCTAGTTGATTTAGAGTATCATTCAAGTATCTTTCCTTATTGATCTTCTATCTAGATAGTCTATCCATTGTTGAAAGTGGTGTAGTAAAGTCTACTATTATTTAGAACCATCAATTTCTCCCTTCAAATCTGTCAGTATTTGTTTCATATATTTTGGGGCTCTGCTGTTAGTTGCAAATAAATTAATAATTGTTATATCTTCTTATTGAATTGATCTCTTTGTCAGTATATACTGACCTTTTTCTCTCATAATAATTTTGACATAAAGTCTATTTTAACTGACATTAGCATAGCTAGCTAAGGTCACTTTTGGTCACCACTTGCATAGTACAGCTTTTTACATCCTTTCACTTTCAGCCTACTTATGTCTTTGAATTTATACTGAATCTCTTGTAAACAGCATATACTTAGTCATGCTTTTTATTCATTCTTCCCCTTTCTCTCTTTCTTCTCCTTCTGGGACTCTCATAATGCATATATTGATTCATGTAATGGTGTCCCATAGGTCTCTTAGGCAATTTTCATTTTACTTATTCTTTTTTCTTTCTGTTCTTCAGTCTGACTCATTTCAATTGTCACGTCCTTGAGTTTCTTGAGTCTTTCTTCTTCCAGCCCCAATCTTTTTTTGAAACCCTCCTGGGAATTTTTTATTTCACCTATTGTGGTCTTCAGCTCTAGTAGTTGTTTGTTTCTTTTTAAAAATTTCTATTGTTTTATTGAGACTCTTATATCATTCATTTTCTTGATTTCATTTACTTTTTACCTTGTATTTTCCTTCATCTACTTGAACA
>PVIY010044172.1:0-19895 GCA_004026745.1 Myrmecophaga tridactyla
AAAAAAAAAAAGCAATATAGAATTTTTACAACTGCTCTTAAAAAAGTAGAAATCAACCCACCACCCCTGCCCCCTAGTACTACAATATAGAATAATTTGGCTGTCTCAGGTGGCCTTTCCACAGTGCCACCCAGAGTCTGGCTCATTTTATTCTTAAAAAAAAATTATTATTATTCTTTTAATTTAATTTTTTAAAATATTTTTACTGAGATGTCTTCATACACATATAGTCCATCCAGAGTAAACAGTCAGTGGCTCACAATATCATCACATAGTTGTGTATTCAACACCATGATCATTTTTAGAACATTTTCAACACTTCAGAAAAAGAAATAAAAAGAAAAAACTCACACATCCCATACCCCTTACCCCTCCCTCTCATTGACCACTAGTATTTCAATCTACCCATTTTTTTACCCCTTACCCCCCCATTATTTATTATCCTTTTTTTTTTTAACTCATCTGTCCATACCCTGGATAAAAGGAGCATCAGACACAGGGTTTTCACAATTACATGGTCACATTGTAAAAGCCACATAGTTATACAAATGCCTTCAAGAATCAAGGCTGCTGGAACACAGCTCAACAGTTTCAGTACTTCCCTCTAGCCTCTCCAATATACCATGAACTGAAAAGGGATATCTGTATAATGTATAAGAATAGCCTCCAGGATAACCTCTCGACTGTTTGATACCTCTCAGCCACTGACGCTTTTACTGTGTCTCGTTTCTGTCTTCCACTTTTGGTCAAGAAGCATTTCTCATTCTCGTGATGCGGGTCCCGGCTCATCCCAGGAGTCAGGTCTCACATTGTCAGGGAGATTTACACCCCTGGAAATCATGTCCCATATAGGAGGGAGGGCAGTGAGTTCACCTGCCAAGTCGATTTAGAGAGAGAGGCCATATCTGAGCAACAAAGAGGTTCCCTGGGTGTGACTCTTAGGCATAATTATAGCCTCATTTTGTATGCTCATGGCTGTTGGTCCTGTTTCCCCCCAGAACCTTAGCCCCTCGAGATGGGCATCATCTCCTCTGTGCCCCCAGCCAGTTGCCTTCCCTTTCCTCCCTCCCAGTCACTTTGGGTTCCAGCCAGATTTTCTTTTTCTTTTGGTCTAAGCCCTAAGGGCTATTACCCAGCCCCCCCCCCTTTTTTTTTTAACAGTTTTATTGCAATATATTCACACCCACCGTGCAATCCATCTGTTGTAGTTTGCTAGTTGCCTGGAATGTAATATACCAGAAACAGAATGACTTTTAAAAAGAGGAATTTATTAAGTTGTAAGTTTACGGTTCTAAGGCCATGAAAATATCCAAATTAAAGCAAGTCTATAGAAATGTCCAATCTAAGGCATCCAGGGAAAGATACCTTAGTTCAAGAAGGCCAATGAAGTTCAGGGTTTCTCTCTCAACTGTAGAGGCACGTGGTGAGCATGGTAATGTCTGTTAGCTTTCTCTCCAGGCTTCTTGTGTCATGAAGCTCCCCCAAGGGCATTTTTCTTCTTCATCTCTGATGGTCTCTGGCTGCATGGACTCTTTGGTTCTCATGATTAAGCTTTTTAAAAAATTGTTCCTTCTTAAAGGACTCCAGTAAACAACCTCACCTTGAATGGGTAGGAACACATCTCCATGGAAATCATCGAATCAAAAATTACCACCCACAATTGGGCGGGTCTTATCTCCATGGAAACAATCGAAAAGCCCCCACCCAGCAATATTGAATGAGGATGAAAGGACATGGCTTTTCTGGGGTCCACCACAGATTCAAACCAGCACAGTATCCAAGGTGTACAATCAGTGGTTCACAGTAAAATCACAAAATTGTACACTCATCACCACAGTTTCAGAACGCTTTCGTTACTCAGAAAAAAACCAAACATCCCACAGCCCGTATCCCACTTTATTATTGACCCTTAGCATTGGTATGGTACATTTGTTAACTGTTGATGAAAGAATATTAAAATATGACTAACTATGGTTCCTAGTTTGTGACAGGTGCATTTCCCTCTATGTGCCACTCTCTTATTAATTCCTGTAATGGTGACGTAGATTTGTTCTAGTTCAAGAAAAACCACTTTTATATCTGTACTGTTGGTCTCAGCCTTTGTCCGCCACAGGCTCCGCTGTGTTCTACGGGCCCACGTGTTAGCCTCTAGCTCTCCTTCTGGTGACATGCATGACTTTTAACTTCCCCTCCCGACCACCATCACACACGTCACTCTGTGCTGTTAATTACACGCCCCATAATGTGCCACCATCGCCTCTACTCATTTCCGGACGCTTAAACCCAGCTTCCCCAGCTGGCCTGCTCCCCGGCCGCACTGGGGCCTGCCCTCCCTGCGTCTCAGGCCTCACCCAGCTCAGCCCCAGGAAGCCCCCTCCCCGCTGTTCACCCCCGGGGCTGTTCCTCAGCCCACAGCCTCTCTGGGCTCTCCTAGGCCCGGGCGCTGCTGGGTCTCTGGCTCTAGCTCTGGGTAAAAGGACTCAGGAGTGACCCCCACGTCTGCCACACAGGGGCCTGGCCCGGAGAGGGCCCCACCCTCAGTGTTGGTGCCTGGTTTTCAGCTCTGTAAATGGGCGTGGACCCCTTGAAAACGAGGCCTGCCTGGGGTCTCACCCCCCACCCCTCACTTTCCTTTTCTCCCTGGCAGCCCAGGCCCGGGGAGCCCACAGACCTGCACTGGGCAGATGTGCTGGCCGGCCGGCGGGGAGTGGGTTGACCTGGCTGTGAGAAGAATGACCTCAGTTTACATACAAATACTGAAGCGAGGGGCTAGATGGTGACAGTGCTGTGAAAAGCAAAAAAACCTACATTAAGTAGCTGTGGATTATGATCTCCCCACATTCTTTTCTCCTCACCTCTCAGGTTGTTTTCCTGTTCTCTTTTGGTTAATGCAGCCCTAGGCTATTCTGCTCTCACCTGGGATTTTGTGGCTTGTCACAACATTTAAAAATAAAAAGAGAGTGCTGGGCTCTTCTAAGGGTCTTACTATTTTTTTTTTTTTTTTTTTTGTCCTTGTTTGGCAGGAATTAGCTGTTTATTTTGGCCTCCTCGGAGGGCTGGGGGCCGTTTGCCTTGTGGGGGTGGGGGTCAGCACTTGGGCTACTGCTGCGGCCCTTCCACACCCCCCATCCCCGGCCGTGGCCCCCAGAGGGAGGGCCTGGCTTCTGGGTGGAAGGATGAGTGCAGGCCGCAGGGGAACCCTGGAGGCTGGGTGTGGAATTGAGCCTTCCTTTTGTACCTTCCTGCATCTGGAGCTACAAACCAGAACCAGATACCTATCCTCATCTGGTCAGGGGGCTGAGAGGAGGGGGTGTGGGCGCATTTTGGTCACGGGGAACCACTGGAGGGAGACCGTATAATCTCCCGCAGCCCTTTCTTCCATTCTCCAAAGCTCCCCTTGGGAGGACTATGGGGGTGACGTGTGGACAGGGCTTTGGGGGTGTCCCGACCAGCCCCGGGCAGGGTGAGAGAGCTCAGGGTCAGCCTCAGACGCCCTCGTGAGCGGCGGGGACAGGCAGGGGCAGCCCTGGGCTGGCCGGGAGCCTGAGGGGTGGACCCTGGTGGGTCACTGAGATAAGGGGAGGCCCCCAGGGGTCTGGGCCAAGAGAACAGAGGGTGATGAAGCCAGAAGGCTGGATCTAGTTTGTACTCCGGCACTTCTAGCTGATGGGTCTCGGAATGGATCTTTTATTCTCTGAATTGTGTTTCTCATCTAGGGTAGAGTTCATCAAAGGCCATTGTGAGCATCACTTAAAAACATTTTCTGAGTACACACGCCCCCCTACTTATAATCAATCCCCTAATCTAATCCCACGGCCGCCGTGCGAGCCAGGCATTGCACGTAATCCCGTTTTGTGTTTGGCGAAACTGAGACCTGGATCTTGGCGAATATTTTGACATGTATCCTTCCAGAATTTTTTCCCATATCTTTATATGTTTTTTTAAAACAGATGTAAGTTCATATTGCCATTTTTTATCTTTATGCCTTTTATTTGTTTCTGTCTCTATTATATTTTTCTGTTTTTGTTTATTTATTTATTATTATTTTATCTTATGCTTTTTGAAAGTTAACATTGTAGGAACTGTTTTCCAATCCACATCTACATCACCATCTAAAGTAGCTTCATAGCATTTCATTGTAAGGATCTATTGCAATTTAGTGAACCTAACCCGTGTTATTGTAACCATAGGATAAATAACTTTTTTTGTTGTTTTTTTGCCATTATAGATAATGCTGCAATTAATATCTTTGAATACTTTACAGACATCACTGATTTCTAATTGTAAATTCTTAGAAGTGAATTTACTGGGTCAAAGAGTCTGCACTTTTTGGAGGCTTTTTGATACATGGTGCCAAATTGCCCATTATTTTTGAGTGTGATTTGTGGGGGGTCTTCCCTTCCTGGCCTCGACACGCCTTCCTGAGGGTAAAAACAGTGACTTGCACTCCATCCCCCTCCCCTGCCCCTGTCCGGGGTGCCCAGCTCTGGCGAATGCTCGGGGCGCCCCTGCTCTGTGAGCTGCGGGGAGTGTGGGAGGAGGTTTTGTACCCCATCCCTGGCATCAGAGCCCAGGGCTCCGGGGCGGGGCTTCCCCGCAGGGCGCCTGCCCAGGGTGCGGTAAGTGGAGAAGCCGGGACCAGCCCAGGGCTTAGCCAGGATCAACTCGCTCCAAACCCAAAGATTGGAGTTAATTAAAAAGCAAGCCCTCTTCTTGAACAGGCTTGTAGAGCCGGGCATTTTTACAGAAGGGCTCCCTCTGCCAGTGGGACTTAGGAGGCAGGGCCTAGAGCTTCCTGGCAGCCCCTGGTGTCCTGCCCCCTGGACAGGGCTGTGCTCCCACCACCTGCTCCTTTGCAGGCTGGCTCAGGAGTGTCCATCTCCATCGAATGCTGTGGTTTGGTCATTTCTGCAGAAATGCTGACCGGGCCGAGGGTGAAGCCAGTCAGGGGTTGGAGTCCCAGGCTAAGTTTCAGATTGGACATTAGTGGATAGGGAGGTGGACCTTCCTATCAATCAGAGAGCGAATATAAGGTAAAGAAGCCCCTTTGGTGACTAGACAGCCGCCTGCTTAGGAGAAGCCATTGTCCCGAACCTTTTTGATCTCATGTATGCTGGAAATTATTTGGCAGGACGAGCTCCCTCAGTGAAAGTATTCTTTCCACTTTGCTGTTTTAGTCCTCTGGAATCGTAACAACCTCCTTTCAAAAATGCATTATCCGATTATTTTTAGGTAAATGTACACACAGTTTGATGCACAGAACTTTAAGTGTATAGTTCTGTGCATTGTACAAGGGTAGACGCCCATGTAACTAGCACCCCAGTAAAGACATAGAACATTTCCATACCCCAGAAAGTTCCCTCAGGCCCCTTCCCCACTGCCGCCTCCTCTCCCAGACGACCACTTGTTTGTTTCTGTTAATATAGATTAATTTTGTCTTTTTGTGGAGTGCCATATGAATGAAATCATACAGTATGTATTTCGTGATGTCTGGCTTATATTGCAAAATATAATTTCTGAGAAATTCATCCATGTTGTTGTGCATACCAAGAACTTGCTCTTTTTTTATTCTTTTTGAGTAGTTTTCCATTGTGTAGATATACCATGGGTCATTCATGAATTCTTCAGGACCATTTTTTAAATAGAAAGGGAGAAACCCCATTGGTCTGTACACTCAGAGTAAATGAATCTGTCCATTCGTTCCCTTACTAAACTCAAGGCCCTGAGCTGGATTGCAAAGGTCATCAGAAGTGTGCAGAGAAGATGATGGCAACATGGGAGAGGACACATGCCCAGGAGATATGACTCACCCCCTGCTGGTTCAGAGGCTTAATGCCAGCTGGGAAGGCTTCAGAGAGGAGGTGGCTTTGCTTTGAGCATTCAAGGAGGACTGGATTTAGATTTGCAGAGAATCATGGTAGAGAGGCCCCATAGGGGAGTGGAATGAAAAAATGAAGCCAGGGGGCAGGGGAGGCCCCACTGACAAATGTTCGGGGTTCACCACTTTGCAGTGGCCGGTCCGCCAGAGACTCGCTGCTGGTGACCTGGGCTGCCACTTAGCTGGGGTCGCCCATCCCGGTTCTGGGCCCAGCAGAGACATCTCTCTGGGGCTGCAGGGTGGCTGTGTCAAGTCCATTTTCCATCTTCTGGGACTGGCTACATCCTGCTGCCACCTGCAACTGATCTCCCAGGCCAGGCCTCTGAGCGGTTTGTCCACCTTCCTACAGGTGGGGAGGAGGAGCCGGCCGGCCTGCGCCTGCCTTCTCTCTGTGCCTTCTCTGCTGCTGCCTCTGTCCCTCCTCCCCCCTAGCGCTCTGGAGGAAGCTTTTTCCTCTTGTCCTGACTCATCTGACAGGAAGCACGCTGACTCTTGGTGACCCCCTCTGTGATAAACCAAGGCATTCATGCTCTGTATCCACCTTCGCCAGCCCAAGGCACCCCAACCTTTGGACCTGGTCTTACCCCAGCCCGGCAGAAGGCATGCTCACTAATCCATATGAGTTGAAATCTGGCCAAGAAAAATAATAATAGCTCCTTGTATTTGCAAAGCCCTTTGTGCTTTGTCAAACATGAGCAGGCTCGTTTGTTTCTTCATCCAGTCAGCCAACACTTACTAAGCGTCCACTGTGGGCCAAGTGGCAGAAAGGTGAATAAGGTCAGTTTGATGCCTATAAATCCGGTCAGGAAACAGATGTATGAACAAATAAGTATAGGAAATGGTGGGATAGAAACATATAAGGGTGTACTGGGGCCTCAAGAAGGGAACGGCTGATGATACTGGGGTATATCAGGAAGGGCTTCATGGAGGTGGCGGCACTCAAGCAGTGTCTTCTCAGAAGGTGAGCATTCATTCTGGGCTGTTGGGGATGGAGTGCATTCCAGGCAGGAGGAGCAGCCTGAACAGAGTCAGGGAGGCATCCCCAAACCCTGAGGCTAAGAGGAGGGGGTGGATGCGAATGTGGCAGGTGCAGTGAGAGATGAGGCTGGAGAGGTGGCAGGGACTGGGCCCTGCAGAGCATTGGGTAGTGTCAGGAGTGTGGACTTTGTCCTGTAGCAGTCGGACCTTTGGAGAGTTTTAGGCAGCAGAGCAGAGTCCAGGATGGATCCAAGTGGAGTGCGGTGGAAATGGGGAGGCCAGTTAGAAGACCATGGGGGGTCACCCAGTTGAGATAAAAGGCCCAAAATAGGGTAGTAAGGGAGGGGGAGGGAGGTTTGAAACGTTAGGGGCCTGGTCATTAGCCGGATGTCAGCCGTGGGGCAGGGAGTAGTCGAGGATTCCATTTTTATACGTTCCTTCCGCAAGTTCATCTTCAGCATTCACTACATGTGAGCGCTGCATTGTGTGAGGCACTAAGACGACACAGACGTGGTTCTGCCCACTGGGAACCCACAGTCCAGAGTGTAGTATTCTCTAGTCAGATGTGTACACTAGTTGCTAGTGACAGAATTGCAACTCAAACAGACTTAGACAAAATAAAGGTATGAGGAATTTATTGGCTCATGTATTAGGAAAGTTTCAGAGGATAGGGCTTCAGGCAAGGCTGAATCTAGGGGTTCCCAAGCAATATCTTCAGGGATCTGCCTCTGTGCATCCTAGCTTTTTTAAGGCTCGCTTTCCCCAGCACTTTCAGGCGTGTTTTGCCACCTTAACCCTAGTGAAAATGCTGAGACTGGTTCTTCTAAGCCCAGCCTGGGTTGTTATGCTCATCTGCTCACTCCTAACTGGTCACTGCAGCCCTGGTGACTGGCTGAGCCTGGCTCACGTGCCTCCCCTGGCTGCGAAGTGGGGAGTCATTGTCCTCTGAACCACATGAGATCACAGGAGGGCTGATCAGCGGCACCACAAGAATGGGTCACAACTACAGGCACATATGACCTGAGCGCAAATAACATACGTGATGTGGAAACTGACTTCATGGGAGGGATAATAGAAAACAACACACAGGCTCCTATTGAATGCAAGGGGCCATACTAGGAGCTGTGGTAGTCCCAAAAGGCCCACGTGGCACTTCCAGCTCAGAGGGGAGAACTGGACACAGATAACCCGAGTCCAGTGTAGAAGGCGTGGGGCCTCAATGTTTAACAGGTGGAAGAGAGGGGGTCAGGAATGGCTTCGGGGAGGAGTTGGGCATTGGGGTGAGGCAGCCCGGTTCCCTGTGTGGGCCATGGATGCCTTCTCTTGGGCCACTGCTTAATCCCAGCTGCAGCTAATACCACTGTTGCTTTAGCCTCCTCCTTCCCCTCTGCCGACCTCTGCCTCCCGCCGGCTGCTCCAGAGCCTGCGTCTCCTTGGATGAGCCCACCCTGGGCCCGTGGGAAGGGCCTGGAGTCCGGGGGGCCTGAGCAGGGCAGGTGTGAGGTGTCGCCCTCTCCCGCAGGCCTCTCCCTGGAACGCCTTCCCAACTCCATCGCTTCTCGCCACCGCCTGTCGGAGAGGGAGGAGGAGGTGATCACCTGTTTCGAGCGGGCCTCCTGGATCGCTCAGGTGTTCCTGCAGGAATTGGATAAGGTAAGCCGGGAAGAGCCATGTCCTCCATTGGGCCCCCGCCTAAGGGCTTTCCACCCGTGGCCCCTGCTAAGCCACAGGGCCCCTTGTGCAAATTAGAACAAGGTGTCCTTCCCCGAAGACCTTGGCTTCATTGGCTGGAAAGATCATTGTAGTGCAGCGGTTTTGTGAGGATGTGGCTCTGCTCTGCAGACCGTCCACGCTGTCCGCGAGGGGCCCGGGGCCTCCTGGGGGGACTCACCTTGTACCTGCAGACCGTCCACGCTGTCAGAGAGGGGCCCGGGGCCTCCTGGGGGGACTCACCTTGTACCTACAGATCGTCCACGCTGTCAGCGAGGGGTCCGGGGCCTCCTGGGGGGACTCACCTTGTACCACCAAATGTGACAGCACAGTTTGACTCCACCAACTTCTGTGATCCTCACAGTTCTGGAAGTGGAGATGAGATGGAGCCGTGTTTAAAAGATAAAGGAAATCGAGGTTTAGAGAGTACATCTCTCGTCTTGGAAGGGCTGGAGTCAGCCTGGTGTGTGCATTTAAAGGTCTTTCCCTGCTCTCTGCTGCCTCAGAAGCTCCCTGCTGAGTCCCCGGGGTGGGGCTCGGGTCTGGGGCGCTTTCACCAAGCCTTTCAGAGGCTGGCAAAGAGCTGAGGTCGGGGAGTTCTCAGGGGTCCCCCCAGCCCCCCACGATGACCTGTAGTTACTGTCTTCAGCATCCAGCTCCAGGTGTTAGAGCGCCGTGACTGGTTTTCAGATCTTCCCCTCCTGGGGGCTCTTTGTTGTATTCAACAAAGATAGTGAGGCCTTGCTTGTGTGCCGTAACCCTCATAGTAACTATAAAATAGGGACTGTTTCCCATTTTGCAGATGAGGAAACTGACATTTGGAGAGGGGTAATAGCTCCCCAGACTTCATTCAGTTAGCAGTTGGCTTTGGCAGGATTTGAATCCAGGCAGTGTGGCAGGCTCTGTGGCGGTAAGATGTCATCCTGAAGGTGGAGGTGGTTCTGAGCGGAGAGACTTAGAGCCCAGCAGATGCTTGATTCTTACCTGCTTTGGTTGACATTTTGGCGCTTGCCAAATGTCACCTGTTTTTGAGACAGGACTTCTTGGAGGAGGCCCCGAGGCACGCTGATTCCCCTAGAGCTGGCGTTGTCAACCTCAGCAGTACTGACGTCTTGGCCCAGGAGGTTCTCTGTTGCAGGGCCTGCCCTGGACATTGTTGCCAATGCTTAGTGGCATCCCTGGCCTCCACCCACTACATGCCAGCGGCAATGTCCCCCCCCAGCCCCCCATTGTAACAACCAAACGTGGCTTCAGGCATGACCAGATGTCTTTGGGGCAAAATCACCCCCCTGCTGAGAGCCACTTAGCAATTCCCTCTGCTTGATTGGACCTCAGGAGAGAAGAAGTGATTGAGGGCTCAGTGCCCGTGCCCTGACAGGCTCACTGGAGGCCTCTGGGGGTGGACAGGTCCCCACTTGGGGCTGTGGCACGTGGGTGCTTTAGGGGCCCTTCACATTTGGATTGCATGTGGTGTGGAGGAGACTGTCATGAAAAAGTCTCTGGCTCAGCCGGAAGCCCAGGCTTTGGGCTTTGAAAAGGCGGTTAAGGGTAATGGGCTGTAATGGCGTCACAGGCTGAAATCAGGGCCCATAGGCCCTGGCACACAGGTTATCTCAGGCAGAGGGAGGGCAGGCCTTGGAACCGGGGGCATCCTCAGAAACGCTGCCTGTCCCTCCCAAGACCCGTGTTTTAGTAGTGAAACGGATCAGGTTAAACAGTGGGAATTTATTCGACCACAGTGTTGTGACCAGGAAAATGTCCAAATCAAGCATCATCGAGATAATGCTTTCTTTCCAAAGACTGGCTGCCAACAGCCCTCGGCCCTCCTGTCACAGGGCAAGGCTCGCAGCTGTGTCTGCTGGGCTCTCCCTTCTCCTCTGGGTTTCCCTCTGTCCAAATTTAATTCTTTTATGAAGAACTCCACAGTAGGATTAAGACCCATCGTACTGATCAATCCTATTGATTGAGGTGGGCCACATCTTAACCTAGGTAACCTCATCAAAAGGGCTCACTTACAGTAGGCTACACCCACGGGAATATATTTAGGAACATGTTTTTCTGGGGTCCATACAGCTTCAAGTCACCACACCCCAGCTCCTGCCACAAAAACTAAGAATCTTTCTGGTCTACTTGGATTCCGGAAAGATGAGGTGGATGGTTCATTGATGTTTTCTACCCCTTCAGGTCAGCCCAGAGAGGGGATAGAGAAGGGAGGTCTTGCCCGGTGGGGCTGGGTGACTTTCTTAGGGCTGAGGTTCAGTTGACGCCTGCATGAAGATAGTATAGTTTTTTCTCAGCTTCTCCTGGAGCCGGAAGTCCCGGCCTCTGGCTGGGATGTCCCGGGTTCCAAGGCCTGCCCTCCCTCTACCTGAGATAACCTGTGTCACCGGTTACATGACGGGTGACAGGGTGCTGTCTGGCACATGGTAGACACTTTGTGTTTGTTGACTGAATGAAACAATAGAATCACCTGGACTCTGAGCTGGCCAGACTTGAGTTTGAAGTCCAGGCCCACACAGCATTGTGACCTCAGGCACTTTCTGAGCCTCAGTTTCCTGGTCTATAAAAGTCAGACACAATCGGCTGAGGTTGTGATACTTAAATAAGATTGTGGTTTGTGGCGGCTGTTTAGTAAGTGTGTTTCATTTCCCCTTCTCTTCCCGGGGCTGGGAGTGGGGAAGTGGAGAACAGCAAAACTCAGGAGACAAAGCCCGTGGGAGCAGAGGCTCATGGGAGATGAGATTTGCTTACACAGAAGAGCTTGCGGGGCCTTTGAAGAGGGAGGGCCCTGCGTGGCTCGGAAAGGAGGGGAGAGGTGCAGAGTGTGGGCTCGGGCCGGGCTGCCTGGCTCTGCCACCCACAACCTGTGTGACCGCGGGACAGTGAAGTAGCCTCTGCCTCAGTTGGCTCATCTGTGAAATGGGGATGATGGTAGCTCCTACATCATAGGGTAGCTCTGAAGTTTACTTGAGCTGATGCGTTTATAAAGCTTTGTGGTTATTGCATGTTAGATGTGGGGCTTGAGAGCACCCAGCATTTGGGTGGAGAGAAGGTGCTTTAGACACTTTAAAATACATTAGTAATGAGGCACAGGGCCCCGGGGTGGCGCCAGGGCCGCCTCGTCCAGCTGAGCTGCCCCTCGGCTCCCTGAGCCTCTCCCTCGGACCCTTGAGCCATTGGCTCTCTCTGTTGTTCCCCTTTCCAGACCACAAACAACAGCACGTCGAGGCATCTGAAAGTCCCTCACCCGGCCGACTACGAGCTCACCTACTTTCTGGAAGCTGCCCTCCAGAGCGCTTACGTGACGAACCTGAAGAAGGGGTAGGTCTCGGGAGGGGTGGGTGTCTGGGTCGGGCGTTTGTCTCGGGTCCGGGCGCTTTGCACCTTCAGTTACCTCCTGCCCGCCCTGGTGTGCGAGCACTCTCCCAGGAACCGCACGGGGCTGGTTTATGTCACATCTTGTCAGGCTGGGGTGTGCAGAGGCGCTTTCGGTGGGAAGGCCAAGTTTCGGGAAGCTGCCAAAGCCATAAAGCATGCACATGCTTCGGGGGAGAACTGCCGGGGGAGAACTGCCGAGAAGGAAACCAGGAGTGGTTGTCTTTAGAGGGGAGCGTTTCGGGAGCGCGGGAGCCTGGAAAAGGGTGCTGAGAGAGCAGAGGTGGGGCGGAAATCTGGTTTGGGTCACTGGGGACCGAGCTGTCAAAGTTGTTTTGCTTCCGTGGTCCCCCGTCTGCCCCCAAGTTCACGGAGAAGGCTGCTTCCCTCTCACTCCGGCTTTTGGGGGCGGGGGAGGCGGGAGGGGAAAGTGTGGTCAAGATAAAGTCCCGGTGTTGTTTTGGAGGGTGCGGTTGTCCTGCTGAGGAGGTGGCAGAAAAGCTGCTTTTCCTGTGCTGACCTGAAGCCTCCCCAGCCCCGAGAACCACGCCTGGCGCCCTGAATACCTGCCTCGGGCTTTTGCCCCCTGGGGTAGGCAGGTTCCCTCCCTCTGTGACCACCCAGGGGGACAGCTTTGGCCGGTGTGAGGCGCCTGGCAGGGACTGGTTGCTTGGTGCTGTGTGGGTGGCGGGGGTGAGGAGAGAAGATACACGAGCAGGAGGGCCCTTTGCAGGCAGCTGTGGCTCTTTCCTGCCTGCCGGGGCTGCCTCCATCTGGGCCACTCCTGGGGTTTCTTGCACCTGGGGTTCCCCCCACGTCACAGCAGCAGAGGCTTCGTGTCCCGTCGCTCCTCTGCTTTATTACAGTCCTGGCCTGTGAGGACATCAAGGGCCAGATGAGGCACCTCGTGCTGGGTGCAGCCATGTGCCAGTCACCGGGGTGGGTAGGGGGCTCCTCACCCAGCCCCCTCCCCTGAGCCTCCCACCTGTCGGGGATTGGGCCGTGCAGGTGTTACCTCCTCACAGGCGAGGAGACCGAGGATCAGAGCTTTCTTTAAAGGGCTTGGCTGGAGTTCTTTTTTTTTTAATTAATTAAAAAAATTTTTTTAAATACCAAAAAACACCAAACACAAACATTCTTAACTTTTGATCATTCTGTTCTACATATATAATCAGTAATTCACAATATCATCACATAGTTGCATATTTATTATCATGATCATTTCTTAGAACATTTGCATCTATTCAGAAAAAGAAATAAAAAGAAAACAGAAAAAAATTCATACATACCATACCCCTTATCCCCCCTTTCATTGATCACTAGCATTTCAATCGAAGTTTATTTTAGCATTTGTTCCCCCTATTATTTATTTTTATTCCATCTGTTTTACTCATCTGTTGACAAGGTAGATAAAAGGAGCATCAGACACAAGGTTTTCACAATCACACAGTCACATTGTGAAAGCTATGTCGTTATACAATCATCTTCAAGAAACATGGCCACTGGAACACAGCTTGGCTGGAGTTCTTTAAGGCTGTATTCAGTTGTTTTTTTTTTAAATTCACTTTTGATGGATTTCTTGGGTTTGATGGGCCTTGAGCTGGGCTGGAGGAAGGGAAGGTTCACAGAGATGGGAGGAGCCGGGAGGCACCCAGAAGGTGGGGTGGGGCTGGAGATTCCAGGACAGGGTTTGCAGAAGAGAGACCTTGGCCAAATAAGTTTGGGAACCTCGGGGTTAAAGGTTTCCTGGAACCTTTAGGATGTGAGGCTCTGTTAGGGCCTATGTCTCACATTTTGGGGAACAGAACTGTCCTCTCAGAGCTGTCCCCCAGTTCTCTGTCGGGCTACGGAAGCCCCTGAGCCTAAGTCCTTAGCTGCCTAGAGGAGGAGCGAGTGGGGTTCCTCGCCCAGAAGGCGGAGCATACCATGGTGGGGTCCCGGAAAGGAGGAGGGGACTGGGATGGCTGCAGGCAGGGCAGGGGTGGCCTTGGGCGGGCTGGGGAGGCAGTCCTTCCCCGACCACACCCTCAGCTTCGGGGACCCCCGTGCCCTCCCCCCCACCCCGTGCTTGCTGTTCCATTGCAGGCTCAGCGTGGTGAGAGGAGGCCACGGGTGTTGCCCAAACCCCTGTCTTCCCAAATGGCGAGAATAGAGGGAGAGGGCCCCAGCCGGGAGACGGGCTGTCTCCTTGCCCTCTCCTCGCACCTGGCACCCTGGGAGGGGGAGAAGCCGCAGCTTTGGAGCCGGCCGACCTGGGTGTGCAGGCTTGTGCGGCCGCGGGCGAGTCTCCTGAGCTGTCTGAACCTCTGTTGTCTTTAACTGTGAGATGAGCTGATGGCACTGCAGGGCCGACCTTGCCACTTCGCCGGGGCGGGCCGGGAGTGGGGGTTGGGGGGAGGGTAGACAAATGACGCTCCCAGAGCTCCGGGGACACCACTGCTTTTCATGGCAGCCCACAGCTAGACAGGCTGCTGATCCAAGTGCAAGCCTTTTGCCTTTTAATTTATCTATTTTTGAAATTTCTCCAGTGCTGGCCAGGTGGGTGAAGGTGTTCTATTTGGTAGCTGTTGATCTGGAAGCTCAGAGGGCCCAGGCAGCTCAACCTCCAGGGGGACTTTTTGTCTTTTTATTTTTGGTGGGCTTCAGAGCAACGGTGGCCTAGGCTGCTAGTTGCTGTTTTTTCCTGCCCAGGCAGCTGCCTGCCCTCGCTCTGCTGCTGAAGTGCACGGAGCTGGTACCTGAAGCTTCTTTACCTCCAGCAGCCTTCAGTCTGCCAATTGTGAGCTCCCAGTCCGGGGGTGCTGGCCACAGCTCCCCGCATTCAGAGGTTAGGAAAGGAGGGAGCCTGTTGAACCTCTCTGGCAGGGGGTGGCGATAGCCCACTTTCGTAAAGAAAGTTTTAATAGCTGTACCCACACAGGTACACGTTGCCTCAAAGGCAGAACTGATTAATTACAGCAGTGACTTTATGGCAGAGCCTAAAATATTTACTTTCCATTCCTTTACAGAAAAAGTTTACTGATCCCTGCTCTACAGAGTTTAAGGAACTGCCCCCACCCCCACTCCCACCCCACCCCTCCCCACAAGGACTCTTCCAAGCACAAAGGGCAGAGGAGCTACCCTCCTTATGTATGAGTGTCCCATGGAGTAGATTTTGGGGGAAGGACAGCTCCAACTTCATATTCTGTTCCCATTTTGTCATTTAACAAATACTCATGGAAACAGCACATGCCGTTCATTAAGTGCTAACGCTGCACCATGGACTATTGAGTGCTTTGCTTGCTAGGTGGTCATATCCTCCTGACAGCCCTCTGACGTGGTACCTTCGTGAGCATCCCTCTTTACAGAGGGAAACGGGCTCAGGGAGGGTGAGTGACACGCCCCAGGCTGGCTTTCGGAGCCAGCGCTCTTTGCCCACAAGGCTGTACTACATGGCAGAGCTCCTGGGGTTAATAAGATTCTGCTGCTGCCCTTGAGAAGCTCACACCCCAGCATCCACTCCCCGAGCCTTCTTGCACTTGGCAGGGGCTGGGTCCCAGCTTCTCGTATGACAAATGTGGTGGGTGCCATAACCACCTATGAGCAAGTCAGGGTGGAGTCAGGCAGGGCTTGGCAGTGGAGGCCACTCACTCTGTGGCTGTGGGTGAGCTCTTCTCCCTGCCCAGCTCTGCTTCTTCACATTGCTTCTTAGATTTGCCTGCATCCCGTGGGGGTGAGCCTCAAAGGAGAGGGAAGGAATGAAAAAACACTTTAGCACACATCTCAGAGCACTCAGGAGGCTTGGCTGTGAACCCCCTTTCTACTGAGGGCACCCCCTTTCTACCACAGCTGCATTTTCTGCAGGGGTGGGGATAAGGTGAGGGCCAAGGCCAGCCAAGAGGGCAGGGGAGAGCCAGCAGCTATCAGGCACCTGCAGTGTGCCAGGCTGGGGTGCTAGGGCAGGGCTCTGGGAAGAGGCCACACGACCCCTGTTGCACTAGTGAGGGCACAGACGCTCACCACTGAGCAGGGCCGAGTGGCCTTGAAACCCAGGCTGTTTCCAGTTTTTGGGGTGTGGAAGTCAGCCTGTGGGGTATGTGGGAGAAGGACAGGGCCTTGGTGATGGTTGGGAGTCTGTGGGCTGGTGATTCGGGGCCCTTTTTGCCCCCATGCTACCCTGGGTCTTGTCTTCAGATACAAAATTATATCTTCCTGGATGAATCGCCACCAGTTCTAATATTTTCCTACCTTGGGCTCTGCCTCTTCCCAAAGGTGCCCCCCCCGCCCCCCGTGGGTCTGTCCCTGCCCCCATGCACTCTAGAAACTCAGGCTGTATGACAGGGGCCATGAGAGCGTGGATGGGTTCAGTGGTGGCGGCGGGAGCAGGCGGGGACGTTAGCGGACGTTCGTTGATGATCCTCACCCCTCCTAGAAAGCCTGAGTAATTTCTGTTGTTTTCCTGTTCCTGTAACTGCTGCCCGCCCTTCATCCTCTCACCTTCCTGAAGCACAGAGTTCACATCCTTAGGATCCCGGCTCTTCCCCCCTCTCCCCCAAATAAGGAAGATTGGAAATGGAATCACCGTTTCTTTCAAAATAAACAGCCCAAACCTTTTAAAGCCTCCAAACAGTGGGCAGCAGTCCCCAGTGGGCTCAGCCCCTCTGTTTCCTGCTGCCACATCAGCCCCGAGGTGGCCCCAGAATGCGACAGATGTTTAAAGCAGGACTGTTGGCCCATGTGCCTGGCCAGGCTTTAAACAGTTTCTCTGCACATATCCTCATAGCAGTAGCTGAGATTTGTTGGACACATCCTGCCTGCCGGACAGCGGGCTAATTCCTATCTATGTAATCCTATGAACTAGCAGCTAATAATATCCCTGTTTTACCAAGGCAAGGAGAGATTAAGTAAATTGCCCAAATTCAGGGGCTAACAGGTGGTGGGGCCAGTATCCCTGGAGTTGGACCTGGGTGTGTCCAGCCCCATGGCTGCACCCTTCTTCCCCAGAACCCAGGCCTGGCTGCAGTAGGTGGACTTTAATAAGATTTTTAATACTATTGTCTTTAGGTGCAAAGTTATATCTTCCTGGGTGAATCACCGCCAGTTCCAGTATTTTCCTTATTCGTTTTTTATTATTGTTAGGATGTTAAAAAAAAATAAAGTCACCCGAGCTGGCCCAGGGTTTCTCAGCTTTAGCACCGTTGACATTTTGAGCCGTGACTGTTGTGGGGCCTCTCTGCAGTGGAGGGTGTTGAGCAGGCCTCCTTGCCCTCTGCCCACTGGATGCCAGTGGCACCCTCGTCTGGAACTATCTCCAGACATTGACCGATGTCCCCCGGGCGGCCACATCACCCTGGGTGAGAAGCTCTGCCGTGGCCTAACGTGAGCAAAGGAGAAGTTCAGGAGCAGATTGGGATCTGGACCCCTGAGGGTCACCTTCTCCAGGGTGGCACCCACAGGTCTTTTCAGCGGCCCCAGTGCATCTCCTGCTGGTATTGAGTCCAGCCCCCACCTGTGCTCTCCCCTTGCAGGGTTTGGGAACTGGGAGAAATCCTACCCTGTTTCGTGGAGCTCACAGCCCAGTGGGGGCATGGGGTGAAGGTGAGAAAGCCCAGAGGACAGCCCGCAGGTCATTTCCCAGGCAGCCTGCATGCCCGCAGTGTGCTGGGCACTGCACCTGGCATGCAGGTGGGGGCTGTGGACGGGACAGGGCTCTCACGGAGCCTGCACCTCAGGGCGGGAGCCGGCGGTCAACCAGCAGCCCAGTGTAGAGTTGAGTTCCGGCAGTGTGCCTGGCTGGGGAGGAAAAGGAGGCGGTCTGGGGCAGGGCAGCCTGGAGGCTGGAGCTGGAGTGAGGCCAGGGCCCACAGCGCTGCGCTGCCCGGGGGGTGGGGGAGGGCTTTGGGGCTGAGGACGCCAAGAGGTGGTGGGCTGGCTTCTGGGCCCGAATCTGGCAGGCCGAGCTCATTCCCCCAGAATCCGGGTTAGGGCCAGCTGCCTGGCGGGGGGGCCCTGCTGAGAATGGGGTGCTCAGCCTTTGGGGCCAGATGGCCACGCAATGCCACTCCACCCAGGGTCCAGCCTTGTTCCTCGATTGAGGATTTGACATAATTGAAGGGTGTCATGTTCTCCCTTGTGCTAAGTGGGTGACGCTCGCTTGAGCCCCAGACAGCGTCCCTGGCTTTATCCCTAGCGTGGGGAAGCCTGGCCCCCCTCTTGCTGTCTAAGCCTAAGTGACTCATTCATTATGTCCGAGGGACATTACTTTTTTCCTGGGGTCTCGCCCTATTGATCGAGCATTTAATTCCTTGTGATGACTCCTGCCTTGTGGCTGATGAGAGGGCTCCAAATTGGCCTGGAAGGGAAAATGCCGGCCTGGAGGGGCAGTCCGTAACTGGAGTTCCCTCGCCCAAGGCCTGGGAAGCCGGAGGCTCCTGTCTGCTCGCTGCCACCAGAGGGCAGCCGTGGGCTCCAGTAGAGCCTCTCCCTGGGAGTTCTGCTGCCTCCAGCTTCGTCCATGCTCCTGGGGACTGGAGTGATGACAGCTTGGACCCGGGGTCCTGGCTTCCGGGAAGGTTCCGGAAAGGGATCTGGTTCTCTTTTGCATGAAGCAGCTCCAGGGATGAGGCAGCAGGGCTGGCTGGGGCAGAGCAGAGCCAGGGAAGCTGATTGTCCCTGTCCAGGACCGAGTCCCTGGGCATCTCCCGAGAACAAGAGCATGAACCAACTCCACCCCTTCACCCAGAGGATGGACACTGGGCCATTTCTCTTTGGGTTGGCTTTTTCCCCCTGCTTTCTGCCTAGAGCCGGCAGAGCTCATGCTTGGCTCAGGGCTTGGCACAAGCCTGAACTGTGGTGTTTGAACCAGGTGGGCTGCATGTTTTGTGCACATATTAAAACAATTTTTTTTTAAGTTGCTAAAGCAACATGTACTCACGATACCAAAACCAAACAATAGAGAAGAGAGTGACTGTGTTTTCCAGGGGGATTCCCAGCGCTGGCGAGTTGTCAGAACCTTTCTGGGCCATGTGCCTGTTCCCCTGGCCTGCAGATGGCTTTGGGGAGAGGGGAGGCTCTGCGGAATGAGGAGGTGCCTTAGAAAACCCACCGTGCCACTGGTATGACCCCATAAGGGTTGTGTTCAGTCGCAAGAATTTCATCTTGTCCTCAGCAGCCACCTGTTATCTGCTGGGCAGGGGGAGGGCAGAAAACAGATTGTTCTGCGGTAGGGGGGGATCGGGGACCACAGCTGTCAGTCCCACCTTAGAAAAGGCGCCACCCCATTGCCTGCCTGTCCTCTGTGCTGTGCAGGGAAGTGTCACAGCCTTTGATGCTGGGGGTGGAGAGGAGAGTTTGATATCACAGATGGTTTGGGTCTGTGTCGGGAGTGAACTGCTTGACAGCTGTTTAAACTTCGCCTGACCTTGTCCCCAATCCAGCCCTCCAGCTGTTGGGACCGGTTGGCTGTGCCTTACTGGGTCTTTGACCGGAAACCTCATACACAAATAATGGTGCCAGCCCTGAGATGGGAACCTCTGGTCCGGGCCGTACATGCTGGTATTTGTTTCCGTTCTACTCAGTGATGAATTCTGTACAGTTTCTCATGATTCTCTGTTTCAAATCAAATCAAACAAAAAATATTTGTTGAGCATTTACTGTATGCAGAATACTGTGTTAGGCTCTGAATACCCCAGAGTATGGTTGGTTTAATAGACTGTGGGCCCCTTACGGACAGGCCATGCGAGTCATGCATCGCTCATTCCATCTCGTTCGCTGCAGCAGTGTTTGCTGCATGCCCCTTGTGAACAGGGTGCATGAGCAGGCATTTGCTTGGCTTGCAGCAGATGCTTTTTAAGGTCTTAGTAAATTGAGTGCCCCAAATTCTGGAATTCAAAATTGTCGGAGGAGAACTGTGTAATAGTGCCAGGTCAAACGCTCTCCGGGGACTTTTTGGTTAAAAGGGAAGTCAAATCTGAAT